>BPLR01016424.1:0-65087 GCA_021605095.1 Caerostris extrusa
TTATATACAAGGCTAACTTTACCCTCATTGTATTTTATTATGGAAAAATTAAGAAATGATCCAGCGAGGGCACTTTATGATCAGAGCCTTTGTTACGAGTTCTCTATATTTCTTACTTCTGCATTTCTACAGCGAGTAGTAATTACAGCTCGACGATGCAAGATAAAGGATTCCACACAGGGTTTTCTTCTTACATCGCCAACCTGTGTTGCGATCTGCCCAAAGCCACTGTTAGACCTCAGTGGGTTATATATTATTATTGTCAGGCTGACGCACCACAGCCACCAGGCGCAAGGCACGGCTCATCTAGTCTCACTACGTCAGATTTCGAAAACGGAGATGTTTTCTTTTTACAAAGAGTACGAGCTGATCAGCCGCCAGTCCAGCGCCTAATTCTTACCACGTGCTGACCATTGTCAGTGATCCTATGGTTTAAAAGTGGGTCTAAACACATGCGCCAACTTGAAGACGAACCCGAACTGCATGACAGCCCTGAGCGCTTTTGGCCATCAGGCGCTAGATTAATTTTGAAACCTGGGTTGTATCAGTATATTTTACGGTTAGAATTCAGTGAAATCTAGAAATTAGGAGTGATAGTTGTGAGTAACAGGAAGATATTATTCAAATGCATTTTCCAAATACTTAAATCATGGTAAGAGAAAAATAATACTAAGATGCAACTTTTACAGAACTTTACTTTAGTAAAGGTTAAAAAGCGTTGGGTCTTTACTGGGCTGCTTTTTACTTATGTTTTTTATGCTAATTATTAATTAACAGGAACTTGTTTTATAAAGCACTACCTATTCATTGTACACGTGTAATCACACCTGCTATAGGTTTGATTTCTAAATTATGTCTCAAAAGTGATAAAAAATGAGTTCAAAGGGAGTGTCGTTTTTCTGTGAAAGCCATAAAATAAAAGGGATGCCATGACATCTTTGCAAGCAATTAGTTTGAAAAGCTAATTTCTTTTAACAGCCTGTTGATCTCAAAAACGTCGTCCCTGTCTCAAATTCTTTCAAGTTTTTGTTAAGTGTTCGAATTTCGTGTTAACGTTACTATTAAAACTCGGGTATTTTTTTTTCTTTTTCTTTTGCTCTTTTCCAGCATTTTTTTTCCATCCAGCATTGAACCCCATTTATCATCATCGTTGCATTTTAATTTAAAAAGGAATTTTCAATATCCAAGTTTTTTTTTTTTTTCTTGTGGTATTTCTTTTTCTTTTCTTTGCGTTTCATTACTTTTCAATTGCTTGATTTTTATTTTTTAAAAAAGTAAAACCGGACTCATGTACAAATAAAAAAAAAAGAATGTAAGGTACTAATCGGTTTTAAACTACAAGGTTCACGAGCGTGCCCTTCTGAAAATGTCGTGATGTTTTAGAGGAGGGAATCTTTTAAAAGACGAAAGTTAACGATTGTTTTACGGTCTATAAAAGACAAAAAATACAAGAACAAAAAAAAAAAAAAGTTCAGACTTAGAGGGAAAGGCAATTGAAAAAAAGTTCTGAAAGAAATTTAATGAAAAGTAAAATTTAATTAAGAAATCATGTCCTACTAAAAGTTTCAAGACACTAAAAGATACAAAAAGAAAATCCATTCCTAAAATCAACATTTTTTTTTAATTAAGTATTTAAAGCATTCGTAAAAAAATTCAAAGGAAGTTCTCTCCTTTATTTTTTTATAATCAGATCGCTTTTTTATTATTCTTTCCCCGATAAATTTAATTTGATTTTTTATTTTATTCGTGGTTGTTTCAGAAAATAGTTGCATTAATTGCTAACAAACACTGCCTTCTTAATGGAAAAGTTAAAAACAATTACAACCAATAAAGTGAAAAAGGAGAGAAAAACAAATTCCTAACAACTTTTGATTAACTAAGTAGTTGTGTTTAGTGATTTTGAAAGAATAAATAATTTTTTTTTTTTATTGTTGTTCTAATGGTTTACAAAGTATTTGAAATAAAGAGTGAGAAAAATATTATTTGAATTGTGATTTTTAAGCATATGTTCATAAAGGAATATGACTAGAATTATATATATATATATTATGTATAATACTTAATTATATTCGTAATGGAGCGAGCAAAATATCTGATTTATAATCACATCTTTATTGAGTAATAAAATAAATTCTAGTTTTAATTAGTTTATTAAATTTATTTTATTATTTTTATTCATTTACCTTTTTTATTTATTAGTCAAACCTCGACTTTTTATCTATCATTAAATAAAATATTAAAATTTAAATCAAATACGTTAAAAAAATGGATTAAATGTGGTCTAACGCTTAGACGGTTGCATTTTTTTTTTTTTTTTTTTTTTTTTTTTTTTTAATTTTACTACGCCCGACTCGTGGCTCAGTGGCATCGCGCGCCGCTGGTTAGCATTAAGGCTCGTGCTCACCAAGGCGAGAAGATGCAAGTGAAAAAATTTTACCATTCACTAGCCTCACCGCGGTTGCCCGAAACCGATTTGCAGTCCGCCGCTTGAGTTGCCCAACTTTCAACTCGAAGCGTTTTTCACTACGCGTAATGCTATTTCTGTCGTTTCGCTGTGAAGGGGTCAAAAATATTTTGTCGTTTGCCTCTTGAAGCTTCATGTCTCTCGCCTCGGTGGGAACGAGCCTTTAGGACGACGGTTCAATCCTCTGGCAGCTTTCTTTGTAGACAATTAATTAAAAACTGTTGTAACTTGTTTTAATTATTTTAAACACTGCCTACTCATAGTATGTATCCATCCGCTATGATATGATGTTAAATTATGTCTCAAAGTGATAAAAATGAGTTCAAACGAGAAAAGCAAAATGAGAAAGCCATAACATTTTTCATAAAGGGATGCCGACATCTTTACAAGCGATTATTTGAAAAGCTAATTTCTTTTTAACAGCCTGTGATAAAACGACGTCTCTGTCTCTTTAATTCTTTCAAGTTTTTTTGCGAGTGTTCGAATTTCGTGTTAACCTTACTATTAAAACTCGGGGTTTTTTTTTAATTTTTTTTTTCTTTTTTTTATTCTTTTTTCTTTTTGTTCTTTTTTTTCTGCATTGAATTTCCAACCACGTTACTTTATCATCGTCGCATTTAATTTAAAGGAATTTTTCGATATCCAGTATTTTTTTCTTTGTGGTATTTCTTTTTTCTTTTTGCGTTTCGTTACTTACCTGCGTGCTTTTTTATCTTTTTAAAAGTAAACCCGAACGCATGCACAAATAAAAAAAATAAATAGAATGTAAGGTACTAATCGGTTTAAAACTACAAGTATTTCACGAGCGTCTTCTGAAAATGTCGTGATGTTTTGTGAGGGAGGGAATCTTGTAAAAGACGAAGGTTAACGATTGTTTTACGGTCTATAAAAGACAAAAAATACAAGAACAAAAAGTTCAGACTTAGGGGGAAAGGCGAATGCAAAAAAAAAAGTACCAAACAAATTTAATAAAAAGTAAAATTTAATTAAGAAGTCATGTTCTACTCAAAAGTTTCCAAGACACGAAAAGATACAAAAAAAGAAAATCAATTCCTAAAATCAACATTTTTTTTTTTAATTAAGTATTTAAAGCTTCTCGTAAAAATTCAATGAAGTTTCTCTCCATTTTTTTTTTTTTTTTTTTATAATCGGATCTCTTTTTTTTTTTTTTTATTATTCTTTCCTGCGAAATTTAATTTAATTTTATTTTATTCGTGGTTGTTTCAGAAAATAGTTGCATTAATTGCTAACAAACACTGCCTTCTTTATCGAATAGTTAAAAAACAATTACAAGTCCAGTAAAGTGAAAACTAAGAAAAACAAATTTAACAACTTTTTGATTAACTAAGTAATTGTTTTTAGTGATTTGACATGTAAATTTTGAAAAGAATAAATAATTCAGTTATTTTTTTTCATTGTTGTTTTAACGATTTTACTGAGTAATTGAAATAAGGAATGTGAAAAATATTATTTGATGAGAAATTAAAATATTGTGATTATTTTAGCATATATAATTATATACTCATAAAGAAATATGACTATAATTATATATATATGTATAATATTTAATAATAATCGTAAAAGAACAAACAAAATAGTTTATTTTATTATTACATCTTCATTGAGAAATAAATCATTCATAGTTTTTAATAGTTTATTAAATTTATTTCCTTATTTTTCATTTATTTACCTAATGTTATTAATCACACCTCAACTATTTATCTAACAATAAATAAAATATTTTTAATTTAAATTAAATATGTGAAAATAATAGTTTAAATGTGGTCTAGTGTTTATTGTGCTGCATGTTTTTAAATTTGACTATGCTCAAATGTCATAGAGCGACTAGAGTCACACAGAACATAGTTAGAGGAATCCGCCACTCCACTTCTATAGAGGTGGTCACGTAAACAGTTATAACTAGAAAACGGCTAAATAGAGTCAAAGCTGTCTTTCCTGGAAAACTGGTAATAGTTCTCACTTCTTCAGAATTATCCATCTCTTCTCTATAGCGCGTTTTGAATTGTATCTTGTTTTAGAATTTTCTTAAGAGTCAAGCTAACAAACAATTTAGTCATATAAATGAAAGCGGTCGATTAATGCCTTTCTTTATCAAATTTCCCTTCTCAACTAGTATATCAGATTTTCCGTTACCCATAATGATACAGTGGACTGGAATCCACAGCAATAGCTTCGATTTTGCCATCCAAGGCAGTAGTAAGAAGGCCCACAAGTAAATAGAAACTATACCTTTCTTAGCCATTATGTTAGCTTTTTCGTTGCCCATAATGCCACAGTGGACTGAATCCGTTGGAAATTCTGTGTACCAGTGTCTTAAACAAAGGCCTAAGTCCAAGGTTCTATGGGAACAATTTTGATTATTCAAGAGGATTTGAAGTGCACTCTTGAAGTCAGAAAATACATATGACTCTTTTTATAAAGGAGTAGCTACGAAACGACAGTTGTTGAATAGCTACAGCAATAGCTTCGATTTCGCCATCAAAGTCATACACCATAACGCGGTCGATTAATGTGTTGCATTATTTTAGTTTATAAGACACTATGTTTTTATAGACTTATTTTTTATTTCTGTTTTTATGCCATTAATTAATTATTTATTTTATTTTAAGAACTCTATATTTATAGCATATGTATCCGTCCAATATGATTTGATTTTTAAATTATGTCTCAAAGTGATAAAAATGAGTTCAAAGGAGAAAAGTAATATGAGAAAGCCATAACATTTTTTCATAAAGGATGCCGACATCTTTACAAGCGATTATTTGAGAAGCTAATTTCTTTTAACAGCCTGTGATAAGACGACGTCTCTGTCTCTTTAATTCTTTAAAGTTTTTGTAAGTGTTCGAATTTCGTGTTAACGTTACTATTAAAACTCGTTTTTTTTTATTATTATTTTCTTCTTCTTTATTGTTCTTATTTTCAGCATTGAATTTCTATCCACGCTACTTTTTCATCGTCGCATTTAATTTAAAGGAATTTTTCAATATCCAGTACATTTTTTTCCTCTTTGTGGTATTTCTTTTTTTTTTTTGATTTTCGTTACTTGCCTGCGCGATTTCTATCTTTTAAAAAGGAAACCCGAACGCATGAACAAATAAAAAAAAAAGTAAAAAGAATGTAAGGTACTAATCGGTTTTAAACTACAAGGTTCTGAGCGTCTTCTGAAAATGTAGTAATGTTTTGTGAGGAGGGAATCTTTTAAAAGACGAAAGTTAACGATTGTTTCACGGTCTAAAATTAAAGAAAAAAAGTTCCGACTAAGGGGGAAAGGCAAATAAAAAAAAAGTTCGAAAGAAATTTAATCTAAAGTAAAATTTAATTAAAAGAAATCATGTTCTACTCAAAAGTTTCCAACACACGAAAGATACAAAAGAAGAAAATCAATTCCTAAAATCAACATTTTTTTTTAATTAAGTATTTAAAGCGTCTCGTAAAAATCAAAAGAGTCCTCTCCTTTATTTTTTTATAATCAGATCCCTTTTTTTTTTATTATTTTCCCGTTAAATTTAATTTTATTTTATTTTATTCGTGGTTGTTTCAGAAAATAGTCGCTTTAATTGCTAACAAACACTGCCTTCTTAATCGAAAAGTTAAAAAACAATTACAAATTCAAAAAAAGCGAAAAGAGAAAAAAAATTTAGCAACTTTTTGATTAACTAAGTAGTTGTTTTTAGTGATTTGATAACATGTAAATTTTGAAAGAATAAATAATTCAGTTTTTTTTTTTTATTTTGTCGGTTTAAAAAGAAAAATTGAAATAAAAGAGTGTGAAAATATTATTTAAAAAGAAATTAAAATATTGGGATTTTTAAGAATATATAATTATACTCATAAAAGAATTTGGCTATAGTTATATATATATGTATAATATTTAATTATAGTCGTAAAGGCGCAAACAAAATATTTGATTTATAATCGCATCTTCATTGAGTAATAAAATAAAGTATACATGGTTTTAACTAGTTTATTAAATTTAGTTTATTATTTTTCATTTACCTAATGTTATTAATCACACCTCGACTATTTATCTAACATTAAATAAAAAAATTTGATTTAAATCAAATAGGTAAAAATGATAAATTAAATGTGGTCTAGAGTTTAGAGGGCTGAATTTTTTAAAAATTTACGCCCGACTCGTGTCAACGAGCGCCACTGGTGAGCATTAAGACGGAGGTTCAATCCACTCGCCTTTGTTGTAGACACTGTTTCAACAAAAAGAGGAAACTCGATGGTGTGGGATATTCAACATCATGCCTCGTCAGTCGAAGTATCTGGTGGGATTTTTCCGGGTTTACGCAACGGGTTTTCCGTAAGATACGCAAATGTGGAGTAGTTACCCGTAAAAGTCGTCTTAAAAGGCACTGTCCTCCATCTGCAGCGTCACTGTGCCCAGACAGACTTCGTTGCCCCAAGATTCGGGTTCGAGTCCCGGCGGTACCATGGAAGCTTGTAGTGGTTTGGAATCCACTTTAAACCGTAAAGAGAAGGTAATTGACTTTAGATGTAGGGCTCACAACCCTAACCCTTAAAAGATCTTCAGTATCACGATGCCAAGTCAAATTCCTTTCTACCTACGTGTGCTCCATGACAAAAAGAAGCTGGCACCCCTACCCTCCTTCCATGAGACCATACGGTTTCTTGGATTTGGTCTAGATGTTTCTGACTGCAAAGTGGGATAAGAAAAAAAAAAATTACTACAACTACACATCACATCATGATAGTACCTTAATTTACTATTAGTCAAATGGTTTTTATGTATCGAGTCTTCAATATTCCTGCCTAAAAAATGTTTTCTTGAAAATGGGCAATAAGCCAAACAGACTTGAAAAACAAACAAACACATTTAAATCTGCATTGATTAGCAAAGCTTCACTTACTTTCCCACAATTAGCTGGAATCCATTGGAAAGAAATACTGTGTACCGGTGTCTTTAGCAAAAATCTGTAGCCCAAGATTCTTTGAAACTATTTTGATTATTCAAAAGGACTTAAGTCAGACAATATGACTGCTTTCATAAAGGAGTGGCTACAGAGTAGGCAGTTGCTGAGTAGCACAGCAATAGCTTCGAATTCGCCATCAAAGTAGTAGTAGGAATGTTCACAAGCAGATACAAATTAAAAAACTCACTACAGACACCCGCATCAACACCTCTCGCTCTCTCAAACATAGAGCAGTCGGTATCAACATAGGGAGCCGTCAGTACCGGTCTATTCCACCGATAATACCTTATTATCTGCTTAATCTTTGGAACGGTGGAAGGTGAACGGTGAACCAATTTAGTCGTATGAAATGAAAGCGGTTTATTTATGTGTTGCATTATTTTAGTTTATAAGATGTTGTGTTTTATCGAATAATTTTCATTTCTGTTTTTATGGCATTAATTAATTTATTATTTTAAAAACTGCATATTTATTGTATACGTGTCCCTCCACTATGATTTGATTTTAAATCATGTCACAAAGTGATTAAAAAATGATTTCAAAGGAGAAAAGTAATATGAGAAAGCCATAACATATTTCATAAAGGGAAACCGACATCTTTACAAGCGATTATTTGAAAAGCTAATTTTCTTTCAACAGCCTGTGATAAAACAGCGTCTCCGTCTCTTTAATTCTTTCAAGTTTTTGTGAGTGTTCGAATTTCGTGTTAACGTTACTATTAAAACTCGTTTTTTTTTTCTTTTTTTATTCTTTTTTCTTTTTTTTTTTTTTTTTTTTTTTTTTTTTTTTTCAGCATTGAATTTCCATCCACGCTACTTTATCATCGTCGCATTTAATTTAAAAGGAATTTTTCAATATCCAGTACTTTTTTTTTTCTTTTGTGGTATTTCTTTTTCTTTTCTTTTACGTTTCGTTACTTACCTGCGTGATTTTATCTTTTGAAACGTAAACCCCCAACGCATGTACAAATAAAAAAAAAAAGGAAAAGAATGTAAGGTACTAAGCGGCTTAAAACTACAAAGTTCACGAGCATCTTCTGAAAATGTCGTGATGTTTAGTGAGGAGGGAATCTTTTAAAAGACGAAAGTTAACGATTGTTTTTACGTCTATAAAAAGACAAAAGTACAAGAAAAATTTCAGACTCTCTAAGGCAAATGATAAAAAAGTTCGAATGAAATTTAATCAAAAAAATAAAATTTAATTAAGAAATCATGTTCTACTCAAAAGTTTCCAAGACACAAAAGATACAAAAAAGAAAATCAATTCTAAAATCAAAATTTTTTTAATTAAGTATTTAAAGCGTCTCGTAAAAATTCAAAGGAGTTTCTCTCCTTTATTTTTTTATAATCGTATCCCTTTTTTTTTTTTATTTATTCTTTCCTGCTGAATTTAATTTTATTTTATTTTATTAGTGGTTGTTTGAGAAAATAGTTGCATTAATTTCTAACAAACACTGCTTTCTTAATGGATAAGTTAAAAAACAATTACAAATTCAATAAAGCGAAAAGAAAGAAAAACAACTGTAACTTTTTTTTGATTAACTGAGTAGTTGTTTTTAATGATTTGATAACATGTAAATTTTGAAAGAAGAAATTATTTTTTTTTTCATTGTTGTTTTTAACGTTTTACAGAGTAATTGAAATAAAAGAGCGTGAAAATATAATTTAAAAAAAATTAAAATATTGTGATTTATAAGCATATTTAATTCTGGTCATAAAAGGAATATGACTATAATTGTTTATAAGTATATTTAAATAATTATATTCATATTCCTTTATGATTCAATTAGACATAACGGATATAATAAAATATTTGATTTATAATCGTATCTTCATTGAATGCACTTTGATAAAATATATAATATATAATTTTAACTAGTTTAGTAAATGTATTTCATTATTTTTTTATTTATTTACCACATGTTAGTAATCAAACCTCGTTTATTTATATAACATTAAATAAAATATAATATGTGTTATAGCATATTATATATAAAATATAATGTTATATAAAATATAGTTATATAACACTAAATAAAATATTTTAATTTAAATCAAATATATAAAAATAATAGTTTAAATGGGGTTTAGCGTTTAAAGTGCTGTATTTTTAAAACTTTTGTACGCCCTGCTCGTGTCTCAGTGTCAACGAGTGCCGCTATTGAGCATTAGGGCGGAGTTTCAATCCGCCGGCGGCTTCATTGTAGAGCTTTCAATACGAGGAGAATCGACGGCGTTTGTGATGTTCAGCATCTTGCCTACTGAGTCGGACTACCTGGTGGGAGTTTTTCGGATTTTCTAACCATATGATACTCAACTGCAGCTTTGTTTCCCCCTAAAGTCCTCCCGCAAGGCACTGCCCTCCGTCCTCAGCGTCCCAGAGCCTAGTCAGACTTTTACTTACTGGTGCTCCATCACAACAGAAGCTGTCGCCCCATTTCTCTCCTTCCATGAGACCATACGGCTTCTTGGACTTGGTATAGATGTTGTTGCCTACCTAGTGAGATAAGGAAAAAAAAAGCTTTTTACTACAACTACACATCACATCATGATAGTAGTTTAATTTACTATGTTTTTAGTACTTTGTTCAGTATAATATTATACCTAGCATAATATTTAGAAATGTTCTTTCACGATTAAATTTTATATCAATAATATTTGAATCGTTGATAATTAAAATATCCCTACAGGAGATTAATAATTTAAATAACATTACAAATATCCCTACAGGAGATTCATGATTTAAATATTACTACAGGAAATTCATAATTAAAATATCCATAGAAAGCATTTAAAGGAAATGTTTTTAAATTGGAAATATTATGTAATGAAATTACTATAATAATAATAATGCAAAGAATAAGTTCGAAAGCAATATAATAATAATAATAATAATAATAAGTTCTCCGCCAGAAGGATACAATACATTTTATTGATGTATTAAACATTTTTTTTAAACCAGGTCCTTGAATGTTAAACATTGTACAACACGAATAGTCTCTGCGCAATCAAAGTGATCTATTGCTTTCTGACAGAACTTTCAAGGTTAGTTAACCTCACATTTGTATCTGTACGGTAGGAATCCGAATATCAAGACACCTCTGATGTAGAGGCTATTACATTTCGCTATCTATTCTACTCATTTCTGACAGGAGTAATTACAGCTCACGCAAACGAAGAATTGGGGTTTTCTTGCACGCTAACCTGTGCGTCTTAACCACTAGGCTAAATTCGGGTTATTATTATTATTCATTGGCCCAACAGTCCCATTGGTGAGACAAGACCGTCTGTCTACTAGCAGATTTCGAGACAGGAGATATTTTCTTTTTACAGAGTGCCATGAGGCCCCTAAGCCATTAATTACTAGTACTACTACTACAACACCATGAACATCACTATGCCTAGAGTCACACAATATGTTTGCTTTTATAACGGAGTGGCTACGAATCAACAGTTGTAGAATAGCCACAACAATAGTTTTAATATCGCCACCAAAGGCAATAGTAAGAGGGCCCACAGGTAAATAGAAATTCGTATACTTTTCTTATCAATATATCAGCTTTTTTTTGCTGACTATAATTCCACAGTGGGATGGAATCCATTGGAAAGAAATTCTGTAAGCCAGGATCTTAAGCTAAGGCCTGCAATTCCAAGAATCCCTGGAAACTATTTTGATTATTCAAAAGGGTTTGAAGTATATTCATGGAGTTCGATAATATGAATGTTTTCATAAAGGAGTGGCTACGAATGTTGTTGAAGATTGTCTATTCAACCACAGCAATAGCTTCGATTTTCGCCTTCAAGGCAGTAGTAAATGTGTTCATAAATAGAAAGAAATTAAAAAGCTCATTATGGACTGCTTCAGCAATCTCGCTCTCACAAGCATAGATCAGTCAGTATCAAACATAGAGCCATCTGTACCTTATTAAAGGCTTAATCTTTGCAATAGTTCCCTCTTCCCTAGAATTATCCATCTCTATCTATAGCGCTTTGAATCCTATCTTGTTTAAAAATTTTCTTAACAGCCCAGTTAACAAATAATTTAGTCGTATGAAAAGGCGTTCAATTTATGTGTTGCATTATATTATTTTTTAAAACATTATGTTTTTATCGAATTATTTTACTTATGTTTTTATGCCATTAATTAATTATTTTACGTACTGCCTATTCATTGTATATGTATCCATCCACTATGATTTGATTTTAAATCATGCTTCAAAGTGATAAAAAGTTCAAAAGGGAAAAGTAATATGAGAAAGCCATAACATTTTTCATAAAGGGATAGGCGATTGTTTGAAAAGCTAATTTCTTTTAATAGCCTGTGATAAAACGGCGTCTCTGTCTCTTTAATTCTTCCAAGTTTTTGTGAGTGTTCAATTTCGTGTTAACATTACTATTAAAACTCGGGTTTTTTTTTTTCTTTTTTTTTATTCTTTTCTTTTTGTTCTTTTTTCTGCATTGAATTTCCATCCACGCTACTTTATCATCGTCGCATTTAATTGAAAGGAATTTTTCAATATCCAGTATTTTTTTCTTTTTGGTATTTCTTTTTTTCTTTTGCGTTTCGTTACTTACCTGCGTGCTTTTTATCATTTTTAAAAAAAGTAAAACCCGAAAAAATGTACAAATAAAAAAAAAAAAGAATGTGTACTAATCGGTTTTAAACTACAAGGTTCACGAGCGTCTTCTAAAAATGTCGTGATGTTTTTGAGGAGGAATCTTTTAAAGACGAAAGGTTAACGATTGTTTTACGGTCTATAAAAGACAAAAATACAAAAGAAAAAAAGTTCAGGCTTAGGGAAAGGGAAATATAAAAAAAGTTCGAAAGTAATTTAATCAAAAGTAAAATTTAATTAAGAAATCATGTTCTACTCAAAAGTTTCCAAGACACGAAAGATACAAAAGAAAATCAATTCCTAAAATCAACATTTTTTTTAATTAAGTATTTAAAGCGTCTCGTAAAAATTCAATGCAAGTTCTCTCCTTTATTTTTTTTTTATAACCAGATCTCTTTTTTTTTATTATTCTTTTTTCCCTTAAATTTAATTTTATTTTATTCGTGGTTGTTTCAGAAAATAGTTGCATTAATTGCTAACAAACATTGCCTTCTTAATGGAAAAGTTAAAAAAGCAATTACAAATCCAATAAGGCGAAAAGAAGAAAAACAAATTTAACAACTTTTTTGATTAACTTAGTAGTTGTTTTTAGTGATTTGATAACAGGTAAATTTGAAAGAATAAATAATTCAATTTTTTTTTCATTGTTTTTTTAATGGTTTGCAAAGTGATTGAAATAAAGAGGTGTGAAATTATTATTAAAAATGCAATAGAAAATTGTGATTTTAAGCATAAGATACTCGTATATGATTATAGTCGTATTATGAGCATATGTATAATATTTAATTATATTCTTAAAGGAACAAACAAAACAATTTAATTTAAAATCACATCTTCATTGAGAAATAAAATAAATTATTCATAGTTTTTGCTAGTTTATTAAATTTATTTCATTGTTTTTGATTTATTTACCTAATGTTATTAATTAAACCTCAACTATTTATCTAACAATAAATAAAAAATTTTAATTTAAATCAAATATGTAAAAACAATAGTTTAAATGTGGTCTAGCGTTTAGCGTGCTGCATATTTTTAAATTTTACTATGCTCGACTTTTCAAATGTCATAGGCTGACTAGAGTCACACAAAAATAGTTAGAGGAATCCACCACTTCACTTCTATAGAGGTGGTCACGTAAAAGTTATATGACCAGAAAAACGGCTAAATAGAGTCAAAGCTGTCTTTCTTGGAAAACTGGGAATAGTTCTCACTTCTCCAGAATTTCCATCTCTTTTCTATAGCGCGTTTTTGAATTATATCTTGTTTAAGAATTTTCTTAAGAATCAAATTAACAAACAACTTAGTCATATAAAATAAAAGCGGTCGATTAATGCCTTGCTCTATCAAAGTTCCTTTCTTAACTACTATAACAGATTTTTCGTTTACCATAATTCCTCAGTGGACAGGAATCCATTGGAAATTCTGTGTACCAGAGTCTTAAGCAAAGGCCTACAGCCCAAGATTAAATGGGAACAATTTTGATTTTTTAAGAGGATTTGAATTACATTCTTGAAGTCTGAAAATACATGTGACTGCTTTTATAAAGGAGTGGCTACGAATCGACAGTTGTTGAATAGCTACACGCAATAGCTTCCATTCCGCCATCAAAGTCAGTAGTAAAGCAGTCGATTAATATGTTGCATTATTTCAGTTTGCAAGATATTGCGAATTATATCGAATTAGTTTTCGAATTTTTCGAATTATTTTTCACTGCTGTTTTTAAGCCATTAATTAATTATTTAAATAATTAATTTAAAACCGCGTATTCGTTGTATATGTATCCGTAAACTATGATTTGATTTTAAATTATGTCTCAAAGTGATAAAAAATGAGTTCAAAGGAGAAAAGTAATATGAGAAAGCCATAACGTTTCTCATAAAGGCATACCGACATCTTTACAAGCGATTATTTGAAAAGCTAATTTCTTTTAACAGCCTGTGATAAAACAGCGTCTCAGTCTCTTTAATTCTTTCAAGTTTTTGTAAGCGTTCGAATTTCGTGTTAACGTTACTATTAAAACTCGGAATTTTTTCCTCTTTATTTTTTTATTCTTTTGTTCTCTTTTTCAGCATTGAATTTCCATCCACGTTACTTTATCATCGCCGCGTTTAATTTAAAGGAATTTTTCAATATCCAGTACTTTTTTTTTTTCGTTGTGGTATTTTTTTTCTATTCTATTTTTGCGTTTCGTTACTTACCTGCGTGATGTTTATCTTTAAAAAGTAAACCCGGAACGCATGCACAAATCAAAAAAAAAAAAAAAAAAAAAAAAAAAAAAATGTTAAGGTACCAATCGGTTTTAAACAACAAGGTTCACGAGCGTCTTCTGAAAATGTCGTGATGTTTTGTGAGGAGGGAATCTTTTAAAAGACGAAAGTTAACGATTGTTTTACGGTCCATAAAAGACAAAAATACAAGAAAAAAAAAGTTCGGACTTAGGGTGAAAGGCAAAAAAAAAAAAAAGGCTGGAAAGAAATTTAATCAAAAGTAAAATTTAATTAAGAAATCATGTTCTACTCAAAAGCTTCCAAGTCACGAAAAGATACAAAAAGAAGAAAATCAATTCCTAAAATCAACATTTTTTTTAATTAAGTATTTAAAGCGTCTCGTAAAAATTCAAAGGAGTTCTCTTCTTTATATAATCAGATCTTTTTTATTATTCCTTCCCGTTAAGTTTAATTTAATTTAATTTTATTGGTGGTTGTTTCAGGAAATAGTTGCATTAATTGCTAACAAAGACTGCCTTCTTAATCAAAATTTGAAAACAATTACAAACCCAATAAGGTGAAAAGAAAAAAAAAACAGATTTAACAACTTTTTGACTAACTGAGTAGTTGTTTTCAGTGATTTGATAACATGGAAATTTTAATAATTAATTCAGTTTTTTTTTTTATTTGTTGTTTTAACGGTTTACAGAGTAATTGAAATAAAGAGTGTGAAAATATTATTTAAAAAATTAAAATCATATGAATTTTGAGCATATATACTAATAAAGGATCATGACTATAATTATATATATGCATAATATCTAATTATAGTCGAATATCAGCTTTTTCGTTGACCATAACTCCACAGTGGATTGGAATCCATTGGAAGGAAATTCCGTCTGCGAATGTCTTAAGCAAAGGCCTATATTCCAAGATTCTTTGGGAACTATTTTGATTATTCGTAAAGATTTAAAGTGCAAACTTGGTGTTTATCATTATGATTGTTTTTATAAAGGGATGGCTACGAATCGGCAGTTCTTGAATAGTTACAGCAATAGCTTCGAATTCGCCATCAAAGTCAGTAGTAAAATGGTCGATTAAAGTGTTACATTATTTCAGTTTATAAGACATGGTGTTTATATCGACTTATTTTCAATTCTGTTTTTATGTCATTAATTAATTATTTAAAAACTGCGTATATGCGTCCATCCAATATGATTTGATTTTAAATTATGTCTCAAAGTGATAAAAAAATGAATTCAAAGAACAAAAGTAATATGAGAAAGCCATAACATTTTTTCATAAAGGGATACCAACATCTTTACAAGCGATTATTTGAAAACCTAATTTCTTTTAAAAGCCTGCGATAAAACAGCGTCTCTGTCTCTTTAATTCTTTCAAGTTTTTGTAAGTGTTCGAAATTCTTGTTAACGTTGCTATTTAAACACTAGTATTTTTTTTCTTTTTTTTTTTCTTTGTTCTTTTTTTTAGCATTGAATTTCCTTCCACGCTACTTTATCATCGTCGCATTTAATTTAAAGGAAGTTTTCAATATCCAGTACTTTTTTTTTTCCTTTGTGGTATTTCTTTTTTCTTTTCTTTTGCGTTTCGTTACTTACCTGCATGATTTTTATCTTTTAAAAAAGTAAACCCGAATGCATACACAAATAAAAAAAAGGAAAGAATGTAAGGTACTAATCGGTTTTAAACTACAAAGTTCACGAGCGTCTTCTGAAAATGTCGTGATGTTTAGTGAGGAGGGAATCTTTTAAAAGACGAAATTTAACGATTGTTTTACGGTCTATAAAAAGACAAAAGTACAAGAAAAAAAGTTCAGACTTAGGGGAAAGGCAAATAAAAAAAAAAAAAGGCTGGAAAGAAATTTAATCAAAGTAAAATTTAATTAAGAAATCATGTTCTACTCAAAAGTTTCCAAGTCACGAAAAGATACAAAAAGTAAATCAATTCCTAAAATCACCTTTTTTTTATTAATTAAGTATTTAAAGCATCTCTGAAAATTCAAAGGAAGTTCTCTCTCCTTTTTTTTTTTTTAATCAGATCTTTTTATTATTCTTTTCCGCTATTTTTAATTTAATTTTATTTTATTCGTGGTTGTTTCAGAAAATAGTTGCATTAATTGCAAGAAACACTGCCTTCTAAATTGAAAAGTTAAAAACGATTACAAATCCAATAAAACAAAATAGGAAAAAAAGAATTTAACAACTTTTGATTAACTGAGTGGTTGTTTTTAGTGATTTGATAACATGTAAATTTTGAAAGAATAAATAACTCAGTTTTTTTCATTGTTGTTTTAACGGTGTACAGAGTAACTGAAATAAAAAGTGTGAAAATATTATTTGAAAGAAATTAAAATATTATGATTTTTAAGCATATAATTATTATAGCCATAAAGGAATATAACTATAATAATATATTTGTATTATATTTAAATATATCCATAAAGAAAACAAAATATTTTATTTATAATCACATTTTCATTGAGTAATAAAATAAATTATTCATAGTTTTAACTATTTTATTAAATTCATTTCATTATTTTTCATTTATTTACCTAATGTTATTAATCAAACCTCAACTATTTATCTAATAATAAATAAAATATTTTATTTTAAATCATATATATAAAAGTAATAGTTTAAATGTGGTCTAACATTTAGCGTGCTGCATTTTTAAAATTTTATTATGCTCTACTCTTCAAATGTCATAGAGCGACTAAAGTCACACAAAAGATAGTTAGAGTAATCCACCACTCTACTTCTATAGAAGTGGTCACGTAAACAGTTATTACCAGAAAAGCGGCTAAATAGAGTCAAAGCCTTTTTTTGTCTTGGAAAACTGGTAATGGTTCTCACTTCTTCAGAATTCTCCATCTCTTATCTGTAGCACGCTTTGAATAACAACTTGTTTAGGGATTTTCTTAAGAATCAAGTTAACAAACAATTTAGTCATATAAAATAAAGGCGATCGATTAATGCCTTGCTTTATCAAAGTTCCTTTCTTAACTACTATACCAGCTATTTCGTTGCCTATCACTCCATAGTAGACTGGAATCCATTGAAAGAAATTCTGTGCCGGTGTCTTAAGCAAAAACCTGTAGTCAAAGATTCTTTTGAGAACTATTTTGATCATTCAAAAGAATTCGGAGTACACTCTAGGAATCAGAAAATACGATAGCTTTCATAAAGGACTAGCTACGAATAGACAGTTGTTGAATAACAACAGCAATAGCTTCGATTTCGCCATCAAAGGCCGTAATAAGAGTGTTCACAAGTAAATAGAAATTAAATAGCTCACTATGGACACCCGCTTCAACACCTCTCGCTGTCTCAAATTTAGAGCAGTCAGTATCAAACATAGAGCCATCTGTACCTTGTTATCTGCTTAATCTTTGTAATAGTGGAATAGTTCTCCCTTCCCCAGTATTTTCCATCTCGTATCTATAGCGTTTTTTGAATCGTATCACGTTTAAAAATTTTCTTAGGAGTCCAGTTAAAAAATTATTGAGTCATATGAAATGAAAGCGGTCGATTAATGTGTTGCAGTTAATAAACACTAGTCGTACAACATTAGTCGTATGAAAAAGCTTTCGATTTGTGTGTTGCATTATTTTAGTTTGTAAAACATTATGTTTTATCGGATTATATTTAAGTAAGTTTTTAAGCGATTAATTAATTATTTTACGCACTGCTTTGTATATGTATCCATCCACTATGATTTGATTTTAAATTATGTTTCAAAGTGATAAAAAATGAGTTCAAAGAAAAAGTAATACGAGAAAGTCATAACATTTTTCATAAAGGCATACCGACATCTTTACAAGCGATTATTTGAAAAGCTAATTTCTTTTAACAGCCTGTGATAAAACAGCGTCTCCGTCTCTTTCATTCTTTCAAGTTTTTGTACGTTTTCGAATTTCGTGTTAACGCTACTATTAAAACTCGGGGTTTTTTTTCTCTCTTTTTATTTTACTCGTTTTTTTTTTCAGCATTGAATTTCCATCCACGCTACTTTATCATCGTCGCATTTAATTTAAAGGAATTTTTCAATATCCAGTACTTTTTTTTTTTCTTTGTGGTATTTCTGTTCTATTTTTTTTTCTTTCACATTTCATTACTTACCTGCGTGATTTTTATCTTTTAAAAAGTAAAACCGAACGCATGTACAAATAAAAAAAAAGAATGTAAGGTACTAATCGGTTTTAAACTACAAGGTTCACGGGCGTCTTCTGAAAATGTCGTGATGTTTTGTGAGGAGGGAATCTTTTAAAAGACGAAAGTTAACGATTGTTTTACGGTCTATAAAAGACAAAAATACAAGAACTAACAAAAGTTCAGACTTAGGGGGAAAGGCAAACGGAAAAAAAAAAAGTTCGAAAGAAATTTAATCAAAACTAAAATTTAATTAAGAAATCATGTTCTACTCAAAAGTTTCCAAGACACAAAAAGATACAAAAAAAAATCAATTCCTAAAAATCAACATTTTTTTAATTAAGTATTTAAAGCGTCTCATAAAAATGCGAAGGAGTTTCTCTCCTTTATTTTTTTTTTTTATAATCGCATCTCTTTTTTTTTTATTATTCTTTCCTGCTGAATTTAACTTAATTATATTTTGTTAGTGGTTGTTTCAGAAAATAGTTGCATTAATTGCTAACAAAGACTGCTTTCTTAATCGAAAAGTTAAAAAGCAATTACAAATTCAATAAAGCGCAAAGAAAGAAAAACAAATGTAACAACTTTTTGATTAACTGAGTAGTTGTTTTTAGTGATTTGATAACATGTAAATTTTGAAAGAATAAATTATTCAGTTTTTTTTTTTTCATTGTTGTTTTAACGGTGATGCAGAGGCTATTACATTTCTCTATCTATTTTACTCCTTTCTGACAGGAGTAATTACAGCTCACGCAGACTGAAGGAATTGGGGTTTTCTTGCACGCTATCCTGTGCGTCTTAACCACTAAGCCTAAATTCGGGTTATTATTATTATTCATTGGACCAACAGTCCCATTGGTGAGACAAGACCGTCTGTCTACAAGCAGATTTCGGGGCAGGAGATATTTTCTTTTTACAGAGTGCCATCAGGCCCCCTAAACTATTAATTACTAGTACTACTATTACAACGCCATGAAACATCACTATGCCTAGAGCTGTTCACGGACTCTCCAGTACTTTTTGTTCATATCTTCATACCAAGAAAATGTATTACAGTTATTTGAATGTTCAAAAGTCATATACCCATTGGAGTCACACAAAACACAGTTTGGGAATCCACCACTCCAGTTCTATAGAGATGGTCACGTAAACAGTCATGAGTAGTCAAATGTCTAAATAGAGTCACCGCTGTCTTTCAGGGAAAAATGGGAAGAGATCTTTCTTCCGCCAGAATTCTCCATCTCTTATCTATAGCACGTTTTGAATTATGTCTTATTTAAGAATTTTTTAAGAGTCAAGTTAACAAATAATTTAGTCACATAAAATAAAAGCGATCGATTAATGCCTTGCTCTATCAAAGTTCCTTTCTTAACTAGTATATCAGCTTTTTTATTGGCCATAATTCCACAGTGGTCTGGAATATATTGGAAAAAAAAAATTCTATGTGCCAGCGTCAAAAGCAAACTCACTTGGCCCACAGCACAACATACTTTGGGAACTATTTTGATTATTCAAAAGGGTTTGAAGTGCACTCTTTGGAGTCACACAATATGTTTGCTTTTATAACGGAGTGGCTAATAATCGACAGTTGTTGTATAGCCACAACAATAGTTTTGATATCGCCATCAAAGGCAATAGTAAGAGGGCCCACAGGTAAATAGAAATTCGCATACTCCTCCTTATCCAGTATATCAGCTTTTTTTGTTGACTATAATTTCACAGTGGGATGGAATCCATTAAAAAGAAATTCTGTAAGCCAGATCTTAAGCTAAGGCCTGCAATTCCAAGAATCTCTGGAAACTATTCTGATTATTCAAACGGGTTTGAATTATATTCATGGAGTCCGATAATATGACTGTTTTCATAAAGGAGTGGCTACAATGAATGTTGTTGAAGATTGTCTATTCAACCACAGCAATAGCTTCAATTTTCGCCTTCAAGGCAGTAGTAAGAGTGCTCATAAATAGATAGAAATTAAAAAGCTCATTATGGACTAATTCAGTAATTTGAAGCTCTCTCAAGCATAGAGCTGTCAGTATCAGAGCCATCTGTACCTTATTAAAGGCTTAATCTTTGCAATAGTTCCCTCTTCCCCTAGAATTATCTATCTCTATCTATAGCGCTTTGAAATCTTGTTTAAAAATTTTCTTAACAGCCCAGTTAACAAATAATTTAGTCGTATGAAAAAGCGTTCAATTTATGTGTTGCATTATATTAGTTTGTAAAAATTATGTTTTTATCGAATTATTTTACTTATGGTTTTATGCCATTAATTAATTATTTTACGTACTGCATATTCATTGTATATGTATGCATCCACTATGATTTGATTTTAAATCATGTCTCAAAGTGATAAAAAAATAAGTTCAAAGGAGAAGAGTAATATGAGAAATCCATAACATTTTTCATAAAGGCATACCGACATCTTTACAAGCGATTATTTGAAAAGCTAATTTTCTTTAACAGCCTGTGATAAAACAGCGTCTTGTCTCTTTTCATTCTTTCAAGTTTTTGTACGTGTTCGAATTTTGTGTTAACGCTACTATTAAAACTCGGGGTTTTTTTTTTTTTCTCTTTTTATTTTATTCTTCGTTCTTTTTTCAGCATTGAATTTCCATCCACGCTACTTTATCATCGTCGCATTTAATTTAAAGGAATTTTTCAATATCCAGTACTTTTTTTTTCTTTGTGGTATTTCTTTTCTTTTTTTTTTTCTTTCACATTTCATTACTTACCTGCGTGATTTTTATCTTTTAAAAGTAAAACCAAGAACGCATACACAAATCAAAAAAAAGTGAATGTAAGGTATTTAATCGGTTTTAAAACTACAAAATTCACGAGCATCTTCTGAAAATGTCGTGTTACCCATAATGCCACAGTGGACTGGAATCCACAGCAATAGCTTCGATTTTGCTATCCAAGCCAGTAGTAAGAAGGCCCACAAGTAAATAGAAACTATACCTTTCTTAGCCATTATGTTAGTTTTTAGTGATTTGCCCATAATTCCACAGTGGACTGAATCCATTGGAAATTCTGTGTACCAATTTTTACGCAAATGCCTACAGCGCAAGATTCTATGGGAAAATTTTTGATTATTCAAGAGGATTTGAAGTGCACTCTTGAAGTCAGAAAATACATATGACTGTTTTTATAAAGGAGTAGCTACGAATCGACAGTTGTTGAATAGCTACAGCAATAGCTTCGATTTCGCCATCAAAGTCAGTAGACCATAACGCGTTCGATTAATGTGTTGCATTATTTTAGTTTATAAGACACTATGTTTTTATGGACTTATTTTTCATTTCTTTTTTTATGCCATTAATTAATTAATTATTTATTTTAAAAACTGTATATTTATAGCATATGTATCCATCCACTATGATTTGATTTTAAATTATGAGTCAAAGTGATAAAAATGAGTTCAAAGGAGAAAAGTAATATGAGAAAGCCATAACATTTTTCATCAAGGGATACCGACATCTTTACAAGCGATTATTTGAAAAGCTAATTTCTTTTAACAGCCTGTGATAAAACAGCGTCTCTGTCTCTTTCAATTCTTTCAAGTTTTTGTAAGTGTTCGAATTTCGTGTTAACGTTACTATTAAAACTCGGGGTTTTTTTTTCTTTTTATTCTTTTCTTCATTTTTTTGCCCTTTTTTTCAGCATTGAATTTCCATCCACGCTACTTTATCATCGTCGCATTTAATTTAAAGGAATTTTTCAATATCCAAGTACTTTTTTTTTTTTCTTTTGGTATTTCTTATTTTTTTTTTTTTTACCTGAGTGATTTTTATCTTTTAAAAAGTAAACCCGAGCGCATGTACAAATAAAAAAAAAAAAAAAAAAGAATGTAAGGTACTAATCGGTTTTAAACTGCAAGGTTCACGAGCGTCTTCTGAAAATGTCGTGATGTTTTGTGAGGAAGGAATCTTTTAAAAGACGAAAGTTAACGATTGTTTTACGGTCTATAAAAGACAAAAATACAAGAAAAAAATTTAGACTTAGGGGGTAAGGAAAATGATAAAAAAAGTTCGAAAGAAATTTAATCAAAAGTAAAATTTAATTAAGAAATCATGTTCTACTCAAAAGTTTCCAAGACACGAAAGATACAAAAAGAAGGAAATCAATTCCTAAAATCAACATTTTTTTTTTTTAATTAAGTATTTAAAGCGTCTCGTAAAAATTCAAAGGACTTTTCTCCTTTTTTTTTTATATAATCGGATCTTTTTTATTATTCTTTCCCCGTTAAGTTTAATTTTATTTTATTTTATTCGTGGTTGTTTCAGAAAATAGTTGCATTAATTGCTAACAAACACTGCCTTCTTAATCAAAAAGTTAAAAAACAATTACAAATTCAATAAAGCGAAAAGAAAGAAAAACAAATGTAACAACTTTTTGATAAACTGAGTAGTTGTTTTTAGTGATTTGATAACATGTAAATTTTGAAAGAATAAATAATTCATTTTTTTTTTCATTGTTGCTTTAACGTTTTACAGAGTAATTGAAATAAAGAGTGTGAAAATATTATTTAAATAGAAATTAAAATGTTGTGATTTTTAAGCATATATAATTATACTCGTAAAGGAATATGACTATAATTATATAATATTTAATTATAGTCGTAAAGGAACAAAGTTTTTGATTTATAATCACATCTTTATTGAGTATTACAATGAATTATTCATAGTTTTAAATAGTTTATTACATTTATTTCATTATTTTTTATTTACTTAGCTAATGGTATTAATCAATCCCCAACCATTTATCTAATAATAAATAAAATATTTTAATTTAAATAGAATATTTAAAAATAATAGATTAAATGTTGTCTAGCTTTTACAGTGATGCATTTTTTTTAAATTTTACTACGCCGGTCTCGTGGCTCAATGGCAACGCGCGCTGCTAGTGAACATTAGGATGGAGGTTCAATCCGCTGACGGCTTTATTGTAGACACTATTTAAAAAAAAGGATGAGACTCGTTGACGTTTGGAATGTTCAGCATCTTGTCTCGTGAATCGAACTGCCTGGTGGGAGTTTTTGGATATTCTCCCATACCTTACTCAACTACAGTGTTGTTCCCCTGAAGGTTCTCCCAGAAAGCACTGCCCTCCTTCTTCAGCGTCACGAGGCAAGTCAGTCTCCTACAAGAGCACTATCCCAACAGAAGCTGTTGCCCCCTTTCCTTCCTTCCATGTTCTTGGACTTGTGTCTGTTGTTGTCTACCAAGTGGGATGAGAAATTTTTTTTTTTACTATAACTACACATCATATCATGATAGTATCTTAATTTATTATGTTTTCAGTACTTTGTTCAGTTTTGTATTATCCTAACACAAAAGGATTAGTCAAATGGTTTTTATGAATCATGTTTTTAATATTCCTTTCTGAAAATTGCTATGATACAAGCAGACTTGAGCATTTTAATCTGATAGTTCAGCAACAGCCTTATTTACTTTGTTGTGCATTAATTCAAAAATGGAGCATGTTTCTGGTTAAAGCATTGTAGAAATAAGGAAAGAATCTTCACGTAGACAGAGACTCTGCATCTAAACTTACATGTTGTTGGCAAATAATCTGTTGTTCTACTTTTGCAGCAAAATAAGAAATATAGAAAAAAATAGTTTACATACTTAAATGTTTACCTATGAAAATAAATCTTTCAATTTTTTTTAATAAATTTGAAAATCTTTCAAAATAATTATTATTAACATTCTTTGAGTACAATGAACATATAATGAAGACAGCGCTGATCAGAGCTTTGTTGATCGTGATACATGGAAAGTTTACGTTTTTACCAGAAGTTAGCAAGATAATACAGCCTGTTTTAAAATCCTTACATTTTTTCTTATGATATTGGTAAGACTCTTGTTCTACTTATGATGGCTTGAATGGTGAACTGACATATCCGTTCCATTAATTTCCCCTGTATTTACTTATCGTATGGGAGTAAACTCAGAAAACTCTCACTAAAGACCTTGACTTGCACTCACCATTGAGTCTTTTCGTTACTGAAATAAGTAATTACAATGTATGATAGTAGAGGACTAAAGCTAATAATTAAAGTGGTTATCTCTTTCTATCATTTAGGTCTATTAATGTAACAGCATGAATATCTGTATAAATTATAAAATATATTAGTTTATTGAGAGCTGATTCACCTATAATATCGCCTATAATATTTAGAGTTGATTCACTTATGCTTCTTCTATCAAATTATTTCTTCATTTTATAACTATCTTTAAAATTTAAGTTCTCAAACAATGTACTGACAGTTTTAAAGAATTATAAGCATTTCTACTTGAGCTATAAAGTAATTCAATTTATAATAAATAAGTAAATAATAATAAATATATAAACAATAATAAATAAGTAAATTAATAAGTAATAACTCAATGCATAAATTATTGTATTTGTGCATATAAACAGATTGCATTTTATTTACGATAAGAATTTTAACTTTAAAAATCTGTGAAAATTCCTGTGACTTTTCACAATTTTGAAGCTGTATGAAGGCATTATTTTTTTTTTTTTTTTTTTAATTCCTCTATTTGTTGTGTTTTTAAGAGTTTTTAAATTAAGATAACAATAACTCCACTACATCTATCTAAACTTTGATAGTCAAGATTGCATGTAAAAAAATATTTCTCGATTTTATTTTCTTGAGTTTTACAAAAGAATTAATATAATGAATGTTAAGCTATAAATTTTCCTTTAAGATGAAACAAAATATCTATTATATTTCAGGACATTTTTATTGTTTATGATGATATTAATTTACTAGATTTTAGAAAATTGAATAATTTTTACATACATATTTATGAGAAAAAAAACAAATGATAAATTAAAACTAATACTTATTAAATAATCCAATATAACAAGCAGTGAAACACAAGAACTGAAAAGAAAGGCTGCTTGTATCACTTTCCTTTA
The DNA here is from genome assembly GCA_021605095.1 of Caerostris extrusa. Lineage (NCBI taxonomy): Eukaryota > Metazoa > Arthropoda > Arachnida > Araneae > Araneidae > Caerostris > Caerostris extrusa. The sequence continues at coordinate 25,347 of BPLR01016424.1, forward strand.
AGTTGCTTATTAATATATCAAGCCTCTTGTCTTTAAAAGATTTAAAGGTCAGTCTCCCCACAGATTGAAGATGTCAGAATTAAGCAACCAATTACTTTACTCAAACAAATCGAAGCAATCTATTAACCCTAACTTCAACGTTAATCTTTTTTTGTACTATTAATAACAGTCCTTTCATCCATGCTCTTAATTATGATCCATCATCGTCTTTCATGAAATTAAGGCACATTTTGACGATCATTAAACCTTCACTTAATCAATGCATGCCATTTACAAAAGAACCCCACACGGTGTCAAGTACGTTGTTAAAGACAAACCCAAAACAATAAGAACGAAAACAATCGATGGCACAGACCACCCTCCCACCCCCTTCCCAACTCTATCATCGCCTTGCTTCCCAGAAAATAAGAGATACTTCTCACCGAAGCCACCAGGGGATGGCCGTACTAATTAATTTTCATTGAATGGAAAATACCGCAAAGCCAACCATTCCATCACAGTGATGGCCCAAATCCGAATAAATATTCCTGACAAATCCATAGAGGGAATTCCTTTCTCAAAATCGCACGATAAATTTTATTTTGTGTTCTCACACCTCATTAAATTGGAAAACTCGCCTCTCCCTGGTGTTGCCATACCCTTTTCTCCCCCTCCCCCCGGGAGGAAAAGGGGCCTCTTGCAGATTCTGGAAGGGGGGATATCGACTGACTAATTGGCAGACGCTAATGATGGCACGTAATTGATTTCTGATACCTACGCCATTTTGCAATGGGGACCTTTTGAACAACGCAGGGCGGCTATTTGTCAAATTGTGTAACCACATAATGTACGGCAACAAGTTCATAAAGCTGTCAATGCCTTCGGGAAGGAGGGTTGGGATTGATTTAGTGCTTGCTGAGAACGCCGGCTTGCATGCTAGGGATGTAATAGTTAAGATGCTCTTCTTTTTGATGAAGGCGTAGAAAAGTGGTATGATTTGTGTTACAGTGTTACCAAAGACATCTTTGATTTAATGCAGATTTCTATTATTTTAGTCCAGGAGACATAGCACGGTTTATTAGAAATATTATCATGCCAGTATCCAATGTTTTGTGGTACTGATAATGGTAATTAAGATATTCAATGCTTTACTCTATCTACTGGTTAATATGCTGAAAACTTTTTTGCATGATCTGTTAGTAAAATGACGGCCTGGTGGTCAATTGGCTAGTGCTCTGTCTTTTGGTACTACAGACTTCAAGTTCAGTATGGATGTTTTTGAGTGGTTCAGAATCCTGGCGACATGGATGTTTTTGAGTGGTTCAGAATCAATCTTAAACTGTAAGTTCCGTTTGTAACAATAACTAGCCTAAAATGTGCACATATATACGTAATTACTTATGCTGTCAGATGTATATTTCGAAAATATTTGTTTTTAGATGATATGGAAAATAAAATGCAATTAAATAATAACAAAAAAGAAAGTTTTATTTTTGGTAATTAAAACTCAATATTTCAAAATTTGCATAATATTAAATAATAATGTTAAATTTATACGATTTTGTTTAAATGTATAAACACTATAATCAGAAGGTTTTGACAGTACAACGGAGTCGGTCTTTAAAACTGTGGACAAAATGGTTTGCATCATACTTATTAGTGAATGACAAATAAAGAATTAAAAATGCTTTGTAAAAGTCCTTATTAATAATGTGATACTGGTCAAGATATTCATTTGTCTGGCCAATATTAAAATTACAAATTCTTAAAAAATGCCGTAACTTTTGTTTTCACCATATTTCTTCATAATATCTTATAAAAAAATTATATAATAAATTTATTTAAAATTAATTGAGTATTATAAACGTTTTTAAAACCAATAATCGTTTTGTTAGTTTTATAGCATAGGTATAAAAACAAAACTTGATTGCTACATAGAACTACAAAGTAGATTACGAATATCCCAAGGGTTATACGAAATGTATCTTTTTTTCGATTAAAAATTGTACTTGTAATTATGCACCGCTGCTGTTAATAGGCAACAAAATATGGTATTTTTATTCGTTTTCTTTATGTGAATATTGCTTATCCAAGACTAAAACTGTGTATCTTGAATCCATTGCAAAACTTCACAACTCAGAATAACATCCAATAAAATATCCATTATTTAACAAATACGCCATACAATATTATTTAATCAATAATTAAATGGGGCACAAACAACCAAAATAAATTCGTTCTACATCAGCATTATTGATAATTTTTTAAGTTTCCAAAACTAATGGCACCCCGGACACGATCACCTAAGACCCTGGTTCTAAACAGCAATCCATTGTATATTAATGAATTTCTCGAGTGCAATAAATACGTTGGCGCAACGTGGCGAGATTTACATCGTCCGCTGCACCTCCCTGGGGAGCGCCAATTCATCAAAGAGAAAGTCTTAAATTCTCCCCGTAACAGATACTAATTGTTCCCGAAACTGGTATTAAAGGTTGTTTATACTCGCGCGGGATTCCCTAATACTACTGGGAGACACTATGGCTTCTGAAGTAAGTGACATAATTTCTCAAAGTAAGCACTCTTCTAATCGGCCCGGAAAGTTTTAAGAGTCGCACATAAAAGTGTCCTATTGATCCACCGTGTGTGCCAGTTGGGTTGTGTTTCCCCGTAAATTAATAGTGCTGGTTAGGGCCGAAGTCGGCTGAGGGAATACCTATTCTTAGTTTTAAATTGTTTGGTGCTCTTGGTTTTGCTATTATGCTGTGTTTCTGGATTGGAAAGTATTGGATGCATTAATTATTTTTACGAGTAACGGCGTAGTAAAATTATGTTCCAAATAATGCTATTTATTTCTTTGGCATTTACGAATTAAATTTTTTACTTATTTAACTTAATATGATGGGCAATTAATTAGTTACGCATGAATCGTACAAATTAGGAATCTTATCATTAGTAACACATGAATCATTTGATTTGTGAACGTTATAATCAGCATTATATGAATCGCTCGATTGGTTAAGATATTACGCTAATAGCTATTTCATATTCAAACATTGCCAGATTGGTTATTTAATTCGTGATTTTGTTTTAATAATTTGCTTGATCTCTTTTTGGGTGGGAATAATTTTTTTTTTTTTTTCGTTCTTATTAAATTAAATCCACTTATGACAGACAGGAAAACGAAATGCGTTCGGTTTTTAATATTAAATATTTATAAATTTGAATAAATTTTGATGTGCTGATGCAATCCATTCAAAAATAAAACATTTTAAATATAGAGCATTAAAACACGTCACGACAGACATAACAAAAGACAGGCAGGAATTTAGTAAAGCATTCGTTTAATAACGTTCCGAATTTCCACATATTTTAGAAATTATTTTTATCAAGACAACATTCTGGATTGATGTTTGCATAAATTTGTCTGCATTGAATTATTTCTTATATTTGGTTAATCATAAAATATACTGACCAAATTAATTATTAAGCTAAAATATTAATTATCATTATTATTATTAAAATTATTACGAATTAAAATTATTAATGATAAATAATTACTAACTATTTTATTTTGTTTTAAAAGCCCACACATAAGTAGTATTGTATATGCGATTGTATTAAATTCATAAAGATTATAAACTAAATATGTTTCAACTATTTTCATTACATGAATATATATAAGTAGTATTGTATATGCGATTGTATTAAATTCATAAAGATTATAAACTAAATATGTTTCAACTATTTTCATTACATGAATATATATATATATATAAACACGAAAAATGGCATGTTTAAATTAATAAGCTTTTATGCGCAATGAATTTCAAATTTTTAACTTTTTATATTCAACAATAAAAATCAAGTAATATCAAAATGCATATTTAATCATTTCCAATTTGATTAAATATTTTTATAAGTTTTTAAATAATTAAATAAATGACTGACATGATGTGTTTATCAAGTGTTTTATTTCAAAAATCAGACATATTGATAACATATACCATGAAATAACCTTTTATACAGAACATAAAAATATGAACACTAATTTCTAAGATTTTAATAAAAAATTATGATATTTCTGTTTGAATATTGTTTGTTGAATTTAATATAACATATATTTTTGTTGAGTTTAAGATAAAATTGTTTTGAGCTTTATAATGGATCCTTTGCATTTATAAATTAAAATTTCTTTTCATATTCCCATGCTAATTGAAATAGTTTTAACGAGCAAGCTAGTTAGTAAGGAAACTTTTATTAGCGACGGAGATAGAAATATATATTTCTACCAAATTATTTTCGTCACTCCTTATTAATTTTTGTTATTCAAATTCCAAATTCTATTTTAGTGAATTTCAGATGCATAGCTTATCTCTGAATTATATATTTTACAAATTCATTTTCTGAAATGCTCTCATTTTAACAAAATTCCACGACAAATTAATTGTATTTATCGTGATATAGTGAAATGTCATCGTTTTTTGGTTTTAAATTTGAAAATTTCATTACAGATAAATGGAAATTTTGATATTTAAATCAAATATTGAAACAAAAACATTAAACTCAACTTCTACACTCAAATTGAAATAAATAAATAAATAGTAAAGTTTAATATGGATTTTTAGTTAACATATATCTATATAATTTCTAATGTCGGATATTTGACCTAATGATATTCATATTATGGTATAGCAGATTCAGCATTACTCAGGATATATCGCAGAATGCCTTCATCTGAAATACATCATATTGCTCATAACATTGGGAAATAAAACAACTGATAAATAAGGTGCTATTCATATTCATTTAATGCTATGTATTTAAAAATTTTTATTTAAAAAAATTTCTGCCATCATTTTATATGCAGCTAAAATTTGTAATCATGTGTAAATAAAAGTTTATTAAATTTATATTAAGTTTGTAAATATGTTTGTTAGTGGATATAAATAAATGTAAGAACCCACTTTAAATTGTAGGTCTCAGCGAATCAATTTAATTATCGTATGCAAGAGTGTGCGTACAAAAAATGACACATTTAAAGTAGAGTGAACAAGCCAAATCAAATCTCCGTATGAGCAGTCTGTAGGCTAATTAATATGCAATATTGGGTTAAATATATTTCTTCCCGGGTCGAGAGACTATAAATTAAACGTTTCTCAACGAGAGCACAAGTTGCCCCTATACTTCCTCTTGGGTATATATCTCGAGGTCAACTGACCATGTCTCCTGAACTCCAAAGAGGGCGCTGTTGCCAGAGCGTTGGAGGAAGCACGGTTACAATACTACATTTTATGAAAAATTATGTATATTATAAATAAATTATGTACTGAATGAAATTAAAATTACTTTTAATACGATTTCCTTTATACAAATAAACTTTTTTTATGATCTTTATATCATAAAATGAAATCTTAAATGCAACAAGCTTTTAATCACTCTTATGTTAAATAAGAAATTAAAAATTTGCTGGCAAGAACTCTTTCCTAAAAAGTTAAGTATGTTTTTATTAAAATATATAAAAACTTAAATTAACTCTTATAAATAAAATCAAAGGATAAGTAAAATGAAAAACTGTATACATACATCCACAAATTCAGTGCTTATAATAAATTTTAAATGCTTTAAAAACGTAATGTACTTTTAACTGAAGTTAAATATTAAATTTATCTTGCTAAAAAATAATGAATAATCACTAAATAACAAATCCTACGTTCTTCATTAAAAATTTAGCCTGAATTTAGTGACTTTAATCAAGTTTTAAAAAACAAAGCATATGGATCTTAAAATTGGAACCTCGTAATGACGATCGGGTTTTTTTTTCCCTACAAAACTCATTTGTATACATAAGTACCTGAAAAAGATTTTTCGGAATAAATCTGAATTTCCTATTTCATGATAACGTAAGTTAGCAATCCCAGCAATGAAATCCATTTATAAAACCTCATGCATTTTAAAAACATCACCGATAACATTGCCCGATAGCATGTAAAACGGTAATTTAACTATTAATTAAACAATCTGCTAGTTGAAGAGTTAAATGATTATAAATGGAGCATTAGTAAAAGAACAAAAAAATTGAAAATTGACTGCGTTTAAGTAGTTTTTAGCGTTTTCGGATTGAATGAAAAGAAAAATTAATTGAAGATTCGAACATGCATCGAAAACTATTAGAGAAATTTGAATAAAACGAGGTATGTAAATCAGTCAATTTGCAAGTAGTTCCTCTTCTGCAAGCATCCGCTATATGTTTTTGTTCCGTTTTGTGTAACATTACTTTAATGATTAACTGAATCCGTTCGAAATGAAATGAAATGATTTTTGTTCTTTTTTTTTTTTTTTATTCTAAACCTAATTTTCATGCCATCATTCCATTACGCAAAAGGATGTTAAATCTCTTTCTGGATTCCGTCCGTCCGTGTTGAGTTGTAATAAACTGGATCAAGGGCAGTTGTCTTCTTTTGAGGATTTTCTTTCTGTGTGTAGATATTTTGAATGAATGTTTAATGGAATTTTTTGCATCGAATATATTTTTGGTTTGGCATTTTTTTTTTTTTTTTTTTTTTTCTTTTTTTCCAATGGCAACTTTGTAAAATTTTATATTTTATTTTGTAAATATATCTATTCAATATCCACGAAAATATTTGCTTGAAATTGTATATATATATAAAGAATATTTTTCTTTTAGATTATGAGGATGTTATTCGAGATTATTTTATTTTAAATCAAACAAAAAAAATTTTACTTTAGCAGAATTGTCTTGACCTTCATATCTGATTTATTATATAAATATTTCCATTCACACATAAAACGATAATAAATCGTAAATCAGTAATAAATCTGCCTCCTTTTCTGAAATCCATCAGTTGTTCTGAATGGAATTTTTCTCTCCTTTTTCGAAATATTTTTTTTTTTAAAAAAACTTTTAATATATGACAAGGGCCCGATCCATAGCAACGTACCGCTGTTGAGCATTAATCCAATCTGTTGTCAGCTTTGCTGTAGATACTGTTTCATAAAATGAACTGTCTCCGTGGTACTTGCGATGTTCAACATCTTTATTTGTGAGTTAGACTACCTGATGGGAGTTTCCAGGATTTTCTCCCATACTATACGCACATGCGGGATAGTTTGCCCTAAAAATCTTCCCGAAAGACATTGCCCTCTTTCTTCAGCGATTTGGAGTCAAGTCAGAATTCTGTGCTATTGCAACAGAAGTTGCCCCCTTTCCATGTGTAGACTACTCATGGGGTGTCCATCCAGCTCTGCAGGACACTAAGGATTAGACACATAAAACTGATAATAAATCGTAAATTAGATCTCGTCAATCAGTAATAAATCCGTCTCATTTTCTGAAATGCATCAGTTCTCCTGAGTGGAATTTTTCTTTTTCTCCCAGTTTTCGGAATTATTTTATTTATTTTTTTAAATTTTTAATATATGATATAACATTTAAGGGATGCAATAAAAAAAAAATGGAATATTATCTAACACATATATATTTTATTTCTTTTAAAAATAATAATAAATATATAACACAATAAAACAGAAGATAAATTTCATGCATGATATTGCATTAATTTATGTTTTAATATGTCGTTCGAATTTCATAATAACCAATTGCAAAATAAATAAATAAATAAAACATTAGGCAAATAAACGAAATTGATTGCGTTAAGTAGCTTTTAGCGTTTTCGGATTGAATAAAAAGAATTGAATTAATTAAGAAGAATTAATAAGTAAAAAAAATCATTAAAGAAAATTAATATGTAAGACTATTTGTTTTTACTCATCATTTTTTTTTGATACAGAAAATGCTTGTTTTTTTTTAAATATACTTCGATTGAAACATATTTTCCCATTTTATTGCTTTTGCAATAACCATATCTACATGTAGCGCAATTTTGTAAAGGAGATTATTTTATAGAAATAAATAGAGTATTAATAAAAGAAAATAGTTCAAGTTTTTGTATTAAGTTAATAAAAACGTGTTTATATTTATTTTTATAAATAAAATCAAAATGATCAGTAAAATGAAAAACTGCATACGTCTTCTAATTAAGTGCTTACAATAAATTTTAAATGGTTTCAAAACGTAATGTATTTTTAACTGAAGTTAAATATCAAATTTCTCTTCCAAAAAATTCAATTATCACAAATTAACAAATCCTAAACTTTCTTCATTAAAAATTTAGCCTGAATTTAGTGACTTTCATCAAGTTTTAAAAACCCAGCATATGTATCTTAAAATTGGAACATCGTAATGACGATAAAGTTTTTTTTCCTACAAAAACTCATTTGAATACATAAGTACCTGGAAAAAAAGATATTTGGAATAAATTTGAATTTCCCATTTCATGATAAAGTAAATCACCAATCAAAGCAATGAAATCCATTTATAAAACCTCATGCATTTTAAAACATCACTGATAACATTGCCCGATAGCATGTAAAACGGTAATTTAGTTATTAATTAAACAATCTGCTAGTTGAAGAGTTAAATGATTATAAATGAAGCATTAGTAAAAAGAAGGAGAAAAAAAAGGAAAATTGATTGCGTTTAAGTGGTTTTTAGCGTTTTCGGATTGAATGAAAAGAAAATTAATTGAAGATTCGAACACGCATCGAAAACTATTAAAGTAATTTGAATAAAACGAGGTATGTAAATCAGTCAATTTTCAAGTAGTTCCTCTTCTGCAAGCATGTTTTTGTTCCGTTTTATGTAACTTTTACTTTAATGATTAACTGAATCCGTTTAGAAATGAAATGAAAGGATTTTCGTTATTTTTTTCGTTTTTATTCTAAACTTAATTTTCATGCCATCATTCCATTACGCAAAAGGATGTTAAATCTCTTTCTGGATTCCGTCCGTCCGTGTTGAGTTGTAGTAAACTAGATCAAGGGCAGCAAGGGTTGTCTTCTTTTGCGGATTTTCGTTCTGTGTGTAGATATTTCGAAAACATTTCGAATGTCTGGAATGGAATTTTTTTTTTGCGTCGAATATATTTTCGTTTGGCATTCTTTTTTTTTTTTATCATTATTATTTACTCATGCATATTTTATATTTGCTCTTTCTGTTGGAAAGTGAAGTGAAGTGAAATGACTTTTTACAAGGATATTTTTTTTTTTTTTTTCCAGTGGCAACTTTGTAAACTTTTGTATTTTATTTTCTAAATATATCTATTCAATACCCACGAAATATTTTCTTGAAATTTTAAATATATATGAAAAAATGTAGTTTTAGATTATCAGGATGTCATTCAAGATTACTTTATTTTTAAATCGGACAAAAAATTTATGCTTTAGCAGAATTATCTTGACTGTCATGACTAATTTATCATATAAATATTTCTATTCACATATAAAACTGATAATAAATAGCAAATCAGATCTAGTAAATCTGATAAATCGTAAATCAATAATAATTTTCTGAAATCCATCAGTCCATCCTGAATGAAATTTTTTTCTTCGTTCTCACCGTTTTCGGCAATATTTAATTTTTTTTTTTAATATATGACAAAGATGCATAGACGTGTATATAATTGTAACATATCCGTTCATTACTAGCAATTAAAAAAAAAAATTTAGTAACTAACATATATTTATTTATTTTCTTTAAAAATAATAACAAATAAATAAAACACAATAAAGTAGAAGAATTGTATGCATGATATCGTATTAATTTTTGTTTTAATATTTTGTTCGAATTTCATGATAACCAGCTGCAAAATAATTAATTGAATACATAAATAGATAGATAAATAAATAAATCATTAGGAAAAAAAAAGGAAATTGGCCTGCGTTTCAGTAGCTTTTAGCATTTTCGGATTGAATAAAATGAATTAATAAGTAAAAATAGCATTAAAAATTAATATGTAAAAACTATTTGTTTTTACTCATCATTATTTTTTTTGATACTGAAAATATTTTTTTTTTTTTTAAATATACTTTGATCCAAACAGATTTTCACATTTTATTGCTTTTGTAATAACCATATCTACATTTAGCGAAATTTTGTAAAGGAGATTATTTTATAAAAATAAATAAGGTAGTAATAAGCAAAATAGTTTAAGTTTGTGTATAAATTTTAATAAAAAAATTTGTATTTATATATTCTTATAAATAAAATCCAAAGGATAAGCAAAATGAAAAACTACATATATCCTCTAATTAAGTGCTTATAATAAATTTTAAAGGTTTTTAAAAATGTAATTTACTTGTGACTGAAGTTAAATATTAAATTTCTCTTTAAAAAAACCGAATTATCACTAATTAACTAATACTTATCTTTCTTTGTTAAAAATTTAGACAGAAGCAGAAATACATACTCATTTTAGTAACTTTAATCAAGTTGTAAAAACAAAGCATATGGATCTTAACATTGGAGCCTCGTAATCACGATAGGGATTTTTTTCCCTACAAAACTCATTTGTATACATAAGTGCCTGAAAAAGATAATTGGAATAAATCTGAATTTCCTATTTCATGATAACGTAAGTTAGCAATCCCAGCAATGAAATCCATTTATAAAACCTCATGCATTTTAAAACATCACCGATAACATTGCCCGATAGCATGTAAAACGGTCATTTAGCTATTAATTAAACCATCTGCTAGTTGAAGAGTTAAATGATTATAAATGAAGCATTACGGAAAGAATAAAAAAAATGAAAATTGACTGCGTTTAAGTAGTTTTTAGCGTTTTCGGATTGAATGAAAAAAAAATTAATTGAAGATTCGAACATGCATCGAAAACTATTAAAGTGATTCGAATAAAAACGAGGTATGCAAATCAGTCAATTTGCAAGCAGTTCCTCTTCTGCAAGCATCAGCTACATGTTTTTGTTCCGTTTTGTGTAACTTTACTTTTTAATGATTAACTGAATCCGTTTCGAAATGAAATTAAATGAATTTTGTTCTTTTTTTTCGTTTTTATTCTAAACTTAATTTTCATGCCATCATTCCATTACGCAAAAGGACGTTAAATCTCTTTGTAGATTCCGTCCTGTCCGTGTTGAGTTGTACGAAACTAGATCAAGGGCAGTTGTCTTCTTTTTTGCGGATATTTGTTCTATGTGTAGATATTTCGAAAACATTTCGAATGTCTGGAATGGAATTTTTATGTCGAATATATTTTCGTTTGGCATCTTTTTTTTTTATTATTATTCATTCATGCATATTTTATGCTCGTTCTTCTTTTGTTGGAAAGTAGTTGTGAAGTTGTAATGACCTGACTTTTTCCAAGGTTTTTTTTTTTTTTTTCCAATGACAACTTTGTAAAATTTTATATTTTATTTAGTAAATATATCTATTCAATATCCACGAAAAATATTTGCTTGAAATTGTAAATATGTGAAAGAAATTGTTTTTTTTTACATTATCAGAGTGTTATTCGAGATTATTTTATTTTAATTTAGACAGAAAAAATATATTTTAGCATATTTATCTTGACTTTTATAACTGATTTATTATATAAATATTTCTATGCACACATAAAACTAGTAATAAATGGAAAATCAAATAAATCTTTAATTAGTAATAAATCTGTGTCCTTTTCTGAAACATATCAGTTAATCCGAATGGAATTTTTCTTCGTTCACTCCTTTTTCTGAAATACTTTTATTTGGTTTTTTTTTTTTTTTAAATTTTGTTATGTGACAGGGGGCCTGACTCGTGTCTCATTTTAAACGCCTGTCCCTGGTGAGCATCAGAGTGGAAGTTCCATCTGCTTTCGGCTTTGTTGTAGACAATGTTTCAAAAAACGAAGAGTCTCGATGGCGTTTGGGATTTTCACCTTCTTGCCTCGTATGTCGGACTGCCTGAGGGGAATTTTCCGGATTTTCTCCCATATGATACACACATGAGGGTAGTTCCACCTAAAAGACACTGCCCTCCTTCTTCAGGGACACGGACCCGTGTCAGACTTCTATCTATGAGTGCTCCTCACAACAGCAGCTACCCCTTTCCCTCCGTCCATGAGTAGATTACTCATGGGGTGTCCATCCCGCACTGCAGGACATCAGTTTAGACACAATAAAACTAATAATAAATCGTAAATCATATCTAGGTCTGTTGTCTCCTTTAACGAAACTTATTAGTTGTTCGGAATTTTTCTTCGTTTTTTCCTTTCTCGGAAATTTTTTTGTTCTTTAAACTTTTAATATATGGCAGGCATACCCAGACGTGTAAACTTAGACTGCAAACTAAAAAAAAAAATCGAGTATTAATATTTAATCTAGTATAATTGATTTTTTTCTTTGAAAATAATAATAAATAAAAATAACACAATAAATTAGATGAAAAATTTCCTGCATGATACTGTATTAATTTATTTTTTAGCCTCTCGTGCTAATTTCATAATAACCAATTACAAAAAAATAAATGAATAAATACAAATAAAACGTCAGAAAAAAAATAAATTGACTGTGTTTAAGTAGTTTTTAGCGTTTTGGGATTGAATAAAAAGAAGAATTAATTAAGAACAGTTAATGAGTAAAAAAAAAACATCAAAGAAAAGTTAATAAGTAAAAATTATTTGTTTTTACTCATCATTATTTTTTTTGATATCTGAAAATGTTTCGATATTTTTTTAAAATATGCTTTTAATCCAAACACATTTTCACATTTTATTGCTTTTGCAATAACCATATCTACATTTAGCGCAACTTTATAAAGGAAATTATTTTATAGAAATAAACAGGTTAGTAATAAAACCAAATAGTTTACGTTTTTGTATAGCATTTAATAAAAAGAATTTGTTATCATACACTCTTATAAATAAAATAAAATTGATAAGTAAAATGTAAAAACTGCAGACGTCTTCAAATTAAGTGCATATCATAAATTTTAAGTGTTTTAAAAAAAAAAATAATGTTTTAACGGAAGTTGAATATTAAATTTCTCTTGCAAAAAAAAGAATCGAATTATCACTAATTAACAAATCCTAATCTTTCTTCATTATAAATTTAGACTGAATAAAATAAGTACTGAATTTAGTGACTTTAATCAAGTTGTAAAAAAACAAAGCATATGGATCTTATAATAGGAACCTCGTAATGACGATAGAGATTTTTTCCCCCTACAAAACTCATTTGTATACATAAGTACCTGGAATAAATCTGAATTTCCTATTTCATGATAAAGTAAATTACGAATCCCAGCAATGAAATCCATTTATAAAACCTCATGCATTTTAAAACATCACTGATAACATTGCCCGATAGCATGTAAAACGTTAATTTAGCTATTAATTAAACAATCTGCTAGTTGAAGAGTTAAATGATTACAAATGAAACATTAGTAAAAGAGGAAAGAGAAAAAAAAAAAAGGAAAATTGACTGCGTTTAAGTAGTTTTTAGCGTTTTCGGATTGAATGAAAAGAAAAATTAATTGAAGATTCGAACATGCATCGAAAACTATTAGAGTAATTCGAATAAAACGAGGTATGTAAATCCAGTCAATTTGCAAGTAGTTCCTCTTCTGCAAGCATGTTTTTGTTCCCTTTTATGTAACTTTACTTTAATGATTAACCGAATCCGTTTCGAAATGAAATGAAAGGATTTTTTCGGTTTTTCGTTTTATTCTAAACTTAATTTTCATGCCATCATTCCATTACGCAAAAGAATGTTAAATCTCTTTCTAGATTCCGTCCGTCCGTGTTGAGTTGTAAACTAGATCAAGGGCAGTTGTCTTTTTTCGCGGGTTTTCGTTCTGTGTGTAGATATTTCGAACACATTTCGAATGTCTGGAATGGAATTTTTGTCGAATATATTTTCGTTGGGCATTTTATTATTTTTCTTATTATTTACTCATGTATATTTTATATTCGTTCTTTTCTGTTGGAAAATGAAATGCAATGACTTTGTAAAAAAAGTTACATTTTATATTTTGTTTTCTAAATAAATCTATTCAGTACGCATGAAAAGTTTTGCTTGAAATTGTGAATATCTGAAATAAATTGTTCTTTTACGTTGTCAGGATGTTATTCGAGATTATTTTACTTTCAATCAGATAATAAAATTATGCTTTAGCAGAATAATCTTTACTTTTATAACTGATTTAATTGCATTAACTTTTCTTGTTAAATATTTTTATTCTCACAATAAAACAAGGCTAACTCGTGGCTCAGGGCAACACGTGTCGCTGGTGAACATTAAGGCTGATGTTCAATCGGCTGGCGGCTTTGTTGTAGATACTGTTTCAAAATACGAAAAGACTCGATGATGTTCGGGATGTTCAGCGTCTTTTCTCCTGAATAGGACTATCTGGTGGGAGTTTTAAAACTCCCACCAGATAGTCCTATTCAGGAGAAATGGAGTATGGAGTTTTGCTCCCATACGCACATGCTGGGTAGTTCCCCCTAATCCCCTGGGTAGTCCTCTTTCCCCCTAGAAGGCACTGTCTTTCTTCTTCAGTGACTCGACTCTTCTGTCCTGCATCCATGAGTAGATTATTCCTGAGATGCCCATCCCCCCACTGCAGGACACTTAGGCTTAGTCACAGCATCGCAATAAAACTAATAATATATCGTAAATTAATCAAGGTCTGTTGTTTCTTTTTCTGAAACCCATCAGTTGCTCGGAATAAAAATTTTTCTTAATTTTCTCCTCTTTCGGAAATATATATTATGTATATGTATATATATATATATATATATAACATAAGGCACGGAATCAGAAACGTGCACGTGGTCATGCAAAAAAAAAAAACACTCAAAAAAGGGTATTGTCAAAATATATTTATTTATTTATTTATTTATTTAAAAATAATAATAAATAAATATAACATGAATGAAGTATTTCATGTATGATATTGTTCTAATTTATGTAATAGTGTTTCTTTCGACTTTCATAATACCCAATTGCAAAAAAAAAATAAATAAATAAATAAAAAAACATCAGAAATAAAAAGAAATTGACTGCGTTTAAGTAGCTTTTAGTGTTTTCGGATCGAATAAAAAATTAATTGTTCATCCAAATATGCATCGAAAACTATAAAAGTAATTGGAATAAAATGAAGTGTGTAAATCAGTCAATTTGCAAGTACTTCTTCTCTGCATCCGTGAGATTTTCTTTTTTTGAGTAAATAATGATGAGTAAAAACTATCTGTTTTTACTCATGATTATTTTTTTGCTACTGAAAATGTTTTTTTCCTAAATATACTTTAAGCCAAATAGATTTTCACATTTCATTGTTTCTGCAATGACCACACCTAAATGTAGTGCAATTTTAAAAGATTTTTTTCTTACAAATAAATATGTTATTAATAAATAAAATTAAGTAAGTAAATTTCCTGTGCCCAGACCAGAACGTCACTGGAAAAAGAATGTGACGTTTTATTTTGCAGTAAAATAAAAAATAAAAATTCAATAAAATATTTTTTTAATATTTAAATGTTTACGTTTTCGTGATAATATAGCTTGGCCGTATCCCATGTTTTAATGTTTCATGCATATATATATATATATATATATATATATATATATATATATATAAAAAGGCAGCTGGAAATTATTCAGCTGGTCACACATAAATTTGGTCAAGGCATTCCTGGTGTTTATTCTAGTCTTTTGTTTTTTCCTTAAGTGCATTGAAGAAGTCATTTTTTAATTATTATTGTTTCGTTTTGATTGTATAATATATTTACCATTTTATACTCAATTCGTAAGTAAGAAAACAGACAGGGAAATAGACATTACAGACAAAAAAAATTTATTTGAATTAAAAGCTATTTATTAACAGACAATGTTAATAACATTTTTGGCATAATTAACTTTATTGTTCAAAATTTGGAAAAATACATGATTTATGTATCATGCGCAATGCTCTATTATTTTTTATAAGTGTCACCATTTAATTTATTCACATTTTCAGATAATTAATAAAATATTATTAATGATACAGTCTTAAAAGATTATTAACAACTAAACATAGTAACATTTAGAAAAATAGATGTAATAAATAACTTTATATTTTTTTAAATGAGCAAACTATTTTCTAAAAGGGAATATTTTATCACGGGTTTCATAAAAATTAATAAAATGCGTAATTAAGAATTATCTCAAAAGTTTCAGCTCAAAGAATAAAAAGTCTTTATTATCAACTAATAACTATAACTATAGTTGAAATGTTCAGTTTTTAAATGTGTTGGTAAAATATTAATTAGTTGATAAGTCATTAATAACTTGGAATTCTTCAGAAAATCGGTTGTTTTTTTTGTTACTGTAAATTTTGAAAGATATATCCCTATCCCCCTCCTCCTCCAAAAAAATTCTAATCCGATTTATACCTGGATTGGAAACTAACTTCTCCTATAGCTCGTAAGTTGTAGATATAGGCTTTGTCGTTATGACATTTTACTCAAATGGTCAGCAAATGGAAGAAAACAATTTTTCAATGTATGTATTTTTACTATTTTTGTGTGATGTGAAGTTTAAAAGACTTGATCATTAAATCCAAATCTTTTTCTACTTTTAAGCGACGACTGTTTTATTCCTTCTGTTGTTGAAGGTTCTGTTCGATGCTCTTTTGATATTATGCCAACATTATTTCCAGCCATATAGGTTCCGACTAGTAACAAAACAGTAAGACATATATCACTTTTAGACATGTATTTATGAATCTAGTGGTTCTGACATATTTATGAAGCTGTTTTCTTGACGTTTTCTTTAAAATAATTTTTTTTTATGCTTTAGAATATGCATATGGTATAAAAGACACGCATACTTTGAAATAAGTATTCTTGTGTCTTTATAGTAATATTATTTTAAAACTCATTTAAGTACATATCTTGATTCTATACCAGTCATTGAATTTTGACAATCAATCAGTTTAATATGACATTTACTAAAAGTAATCTTTCATTATTATAGTTTCGTACAAAAATAGTATTTTTAGTGAGTACTTATTTTGAGAGAATATGTATTTCACTTTTGATTTAAATTCACTCAAATTTTATGAATTTTCTATCTTACTGATTGGAACTTCAAAATCTTTTCCCTAGATTCCTAGAATTCTGAAAACCTTGATATTTTATTATGACTATGATTTGATTGTATTTAAGGATTTATTATTATGATTATTTTATTATGTCTATAGTAGTATGATAATATTTAAGGATTTATTATTTTGATTATTTTGCTATGACTGTATTTCATGTACCTGATTTCGCGTTTAAAGCATTTCACAACTCCCAAAATGACAATTTTCCAAAAGTGTTGAAATTATTGGGACATAATATTTGAGAAATAATAGTTATTACCCAATAATACCCCATTATTTTGATTAAAACGACAGAATATATTAGCACAATTTGATCATATATTTATTTGTTCAAATTGAACATATTTTATAAAAATTTGAGAACTATGTTCATTATCACTATGTTCATTATTATTATGTTCATTCATATTATGTTCATTATTATTATTCACTATGTTTATCTGAAATATATATTTTTTTAGAAATAGCAATGTATTTTATTTTCATAAGAAAGGAACTCTACTTTTGCAATGAACTTAAGACAAAAAAAATATATACTAGTATTTTAGACAACAGTAGTAATCTGTAAATGTATTTTAAGCAGGCATTGGAGCATTTTTAATAAGCTTGCTCTAGAGAGACAACAGACTTGCATTTAAAAACAATTACTGCATTATTTTATTATAAAAATTATCCTCATTAAAGTATTTACCACATAGTGTAATAAATACATGTTTATTCTGTAAAATATATAAATATTCGGCATTTATCTTCAGATATTCATAACGTGTTTGATAATTTAATTTTTTTATTAGGTTGATAATATTTATTTTAAAAACCACATGCGAATAAATAGAAATAAGACAAGGCCAGGAGAAATGAATAAAAGATATATTTTAAACAGCTAGAATATATTATTTAATTATATTATTTATTAGAAACATATATTTTTTAGACAGATTTTATTCAAAATTGATTTATAATATTAATATTTAATGAAACTAGAAATATGTGAACACTATTTCCATAATTTTATTTTTAGAAAAAAAAAAATTATATCGATATAAAATAGAATAACATATTATAAAGTTTTCCCCTTAAAGCAATTTTTTAAGTAATCAATAATTTGACTTCTTACAGTAATTTTTCATTACATTTTAAGTATTTAATACAAAAACACTTTTAAATAATATATCAGATCTTCATTAAATTATAATTATAATTTTTTGTCAATTCAAAAAAAAATAATGTGTTTGAAATATTAAAATTTCATTTAGTGATTACTTGAAGTAAAGAAGGGAAAAAATAATGTAAATATATATAAAAAATGTCGATGTTAATCTCTCTAGAAGTCTAATAAAAATTTATCTCTCTTGAAGTTAGTAATATTTTATAAAAATTTTAAATAAAAAATAAATTCTAATTTTGCTTGTCAAGTAAAAGAAAAATTCATTTATAGTTTGACTTATTTTTTCATCAAGAAAATATTCCTTTTTGGCTTTTAAAATTTGCTTTAAAAACTTTGGTACTTTTTTTTTTTTTATTTTTAATCAAACAAATTTCAAATTTTCCTTTTTATAAGACGCTAATTAACTCTAAACAACATAAAAATGTTTCTGAAAGACGAAAAAATTATTATTATTATTTTCGACGATGATATACGTAACTATAGTTATAAGGTCGAATTTATAAAATGTCTAATATTATAAACAATTTTAAAAAACAGAAAATATATAAAAATAAAAACATAATTAGAAATCAAAGTGTTTGAATATAATTTTACCTATACTATTAAGAAAAATATTTATTAAAAATATTAATTAGATATTTTTATCAAGAAAATATTTTAGAAATTGATGAAATCTGTTATATTTATTAATCGTTACAATATATACAGGATGTTTATAATTAAAGTCCCACTTTAAAAATGCTGTAAAAAAAAAAAAGAACCATTCGTCACTTTGAGCAAATTTGAAGTGAAGATACTTGAAGAAGGGGAAAACAGTATGGCATCAAAAAAAGTTCCAAATAAAAGTTCCACCGATTTTTTCCATCCACTTTGGTATGACCTTACCGTGGGGGAAGGGTTTTCCACTAACAGTGTCACAACAGTAGAATGACTTGGAAGTCATTTTTTTCGTCAAAAAACCCAAACAATCAAGCACATTGAACACTACAGTTGGTTTAATGTATGTCAAATACGTTGTCATTTCGATTCAAAATATCGCTGGCAGTCGAATTCACTTTCATTATGCTGCTTACAGCGACATCTAATAATACACTTTGGAACTTTTTTTTTGATGCCGTACCGAATGGTTCTTTTTTACAGCATTTTGAAAGGGGGACTTTAATTATTCTTCTAAAAGTAATTGATTATAAAAAAGACAATTTTAAAAAATAATATTCGTTTAACAAATTTAACTTCTGCTACGTCTTTATCAAAAATACATATTTTTATAAAAAACTATTCAGTAAAATAATATTTTTTAAAATTGTAAGGGGGGTGTCATTATTAAATAATTTTTTTATGAAAACAAATCGTAATGGAAAAAAAAAGTGGCAATCAAAGTCGAAGAATTGAAGTTAATTTTCTAAAGTCTGGTAGAATTTTCTAGAAGGCGCTTTGAAAGAGAATTTGTGAGTATACAGGAAATCGAAATTTGAAGAAAGGAATTTCTATTCCGCGTTGTGAAGATTACTTGCTTGAAAAATTCAGTCGTTAAGCAAACGTGTTTTTAAATAACTGCATGAAGTGATCCTACAATACTTTAGTTTGGAACAGTGTCATGTGTTTAACTAACTTCCTTTGCACGTAATGGAGCAGAAATTCTGTCTGAACTTAGTTTGAAATTTTGAATTATATGTCCACGTAAATAAAATTAAATTCCATTTGAGCTGAATTAAGAATCAAACCAAACAGGTGAAGGAATTTCTTCATGATTATAATGAGTAAAGTGAGTGCATTTTAAAACCATTCTGTGCAAAGTTGAAGGAAACTTTACTAAATTTTACATATAAAGCCTATTTGTTCCTGTTTTTCAAGAAATTCTGTACTAAAAGTATTATTGAAGGAAACCACATAAAAGATATGTTGTTTAAAGAACAAATATAAAAATATTACAGCTGCTGTTTTAAATGAAAATTATTGCTTAACTATAGAATATATTGTGGTGTCCTCCTTTTCCCAAAAAAATAACACAAAGGCTGCTTATGAAAAGAAACAATATTTACAAATTCTCAAAAAAAAAAAAAATCCAAATATAAGTAAAAAATTACTCAAATATAAAACTAACATTGTAGTGTACAGGTTGGACAACCAAATTGTAATTGGGTGTGGTTGGGTTGAGATACTTGAGGCACAAGCTGGAGAACTCGCCTCTTTTGACACACGCACAAACATCACACACATACAATTAGAAACATACTGTACAATAACAATATTTAGCACATTTAAAGACAGATCTCCATGTCTAAGCCGAAAACTCAATGCTCGACTAATCGCAGGGTGCTTGAAACCAAACCCATCACTTGTTAAGCGGGGAGTCTGTTGGCCAACTAATACGCAGGGTTGCGTTAAATATATTTCCTCTCCGGGATAAGAAACTGTAAGCTAAAAGTTTCTCGATAGAAAAAAGCATGGTTATGGCTGCACCTTCTCTAGAGTGAGAGTCTGAAGTCCAACTGGTCATTTTCCCTAAACGGCACAGGGGGCGTTCTTGGCCGTGTGTAGGAGGAAGCATGATTACAGAACGCAAAATGTACATAAAGGAATATTTAAAAACATTAATTTAGAAGGAAATAAATAAATATACTAAAAGATACAATAAAAATATATTCCTTAATCGTAATGTTAAAAATTCATGATTTCACGAAAACATAAAATGAGGACATGTTTTATAAAAAGGAAATAAAGATAGCAGATCAATAATTCAAAAAATTTTGTGTTCGGAGAACCTTTGATACTTCTTTTTAAATTAAAATATATAGATTCCAATCTTCTTTTTTAAATTAATTATATATTACAATATTTACAATTATCTTTTATGAATATTTTTAATATAATATTCGTCCTACATTCTTCATAGATTCTTTTTCAATTTTATCAAATTGGTATAGAATATTTATTTTTAATAATATAGTAATATTTATTTCAATCTAAGCCACGATGCTTCCACAATAATGTAAAGATTGCGAGAATTATTTACTCGGATGTAAAGAAATTCTCGAATTAATTTTCATTTACATAACATTTCTATAACTACCATTGTTAAATCAAATGTGATATTATTTATCAAGAATTTTTGTTTCTTTGATTTCATGAAGCAATTTAATGATATATAAAACACAACAATATTGTTGCAAACAAATATTTAACAAACAAATGTCAAGCTTATTATAATAAAATATAATTTATTCATTTACTATTTATTAATAAAACCTAATAAAAGGCATTCATATAAAAGTAAATAAATTTGAATAATGAACCATGCGTTTCACGTAAAATAATAACTAAAAACAATGCAACTTTTCATAATGGCAAAATTTATGTTTCTGATACAATTTGAAATACAAATATCTATGTTTAATTTGTTGAATGCAAATTGAGACATTGTTAAATTTGTATGTAAAAATGCATTCTCTAATTTTATTTTCAAATACTAACAAAATTCATAAAATAATTCATTTTTCAAAGTTTGTGCTATTTCAAGTTAGAATATTGTTCATAAAATAATTTATAAAATATTTAATCAAACAATCACTATACATTCGTAGTGTAACACTTTTTTTTCTCATGAGAAGTATTTTTGGCATTTCATTCCTAGGAGAGAGGAATGTATGTTATTTGATTATAAACGTGTGTTAATAAACCCATTACACGCAATTAGCGTTTGCACTAACGAGAACAACCTGTCACTCAAATCTAATAGCGAATATTCAGTGTCATGGATAATGAGACCTTTTGGAATTAGCGAATGTCTGTGGTCGAATGTCTGGTTCTTCATGGTCGAAAGAATTGCAGATTAAATATGAACTATTCCATGAGTTGTTCCATCGTGCTTAGTGATTGACCACGAGCTGAGAAATATCTACTCCAATCTAATTCAAATGAAGTAAGGAAGCTGACAGTCGACCAGAAGTGCTGTTTTATTTTTCTCGAAAGCGATTGAACAGGCTGGATATTCCGCCTGTTTACATAGCGAGACCCTTGTGATTTCGGATATCACGCCACGTGATAACTAAGGTCATCTGGCGTGACCTGGTGAAAGATTAGTCATAGATTTAAGAACTCTGAAAATCTCCGTTCTTGGAGTGAACTGCACTTGTGAATCCAATTATCTCTAATTTTCATCTTTGTAAATAGAGTTCTGTATTAAATCTATAATGCTTGTAAATAAAAATTAAAATGTTCCCATGAACCTGAAAATGGCCCTCTTCTTGAAGATATTATAGGTCTAGTATAGGCCGAGACGTTATAGTAGTATTAGAATTAAAATATATATTTTTTTATGAATTGCAATCTTTATTTTCAAAATAAATATGTAAAAATAGTATTTCATTGAATGTGAAAAAATAGAAGGAAACAATTATAGAAAATTATTTGCAGAAATGTATAATTTGAAAAAAAAAGTTTTTTAGTATAAATGGACAATAGTAAATAATATTTTGTGCCCAAACTCGCATTCTATGCTAAAATCTATGGGTGCAACAAATAAAAAAAAAAAGCCTTAACTATTTTAAATTTCTGAAATAAAAAAAATAAATTTAATTCAAAGGAATTTTCAGGATTTGTCCTAAAATGAGTGAAATCAATTCAAAACCGAATAAAGAACTTAAAAAAAAAAAATAAAAAAAAGCACTTAAGTAATTCTGTTCTTTAGTAAAAGGGAAAAATTGCAATAAAAAAAAGGGAAAAATCCCTTTGAGAGGGAAAGAATGGGAAATCAGTAAGCGTACAAGCAGGAACATTACAAAAAGCGAACAATTGGCTACCAGCTTACATGACGAATCGGTTAGTCCGAATGAAGAGAAAAAGAAGAAAGCAAAAAAAAAAAAAAAAAAAAAAAAAAAAAGAAAACTAGAACATGGAATAAAAAGATATTTTGTAGAATTGGACCGCAGACATTTGTATTCCTGTGATTGGATCCGAGAAATATTAGCATTGAATCCGTATGTTAGAATTTCTTTCACTCAAATCGCAAAAACTCTTGATTAAATATCGATTAACCATTAAGAAAAAGTAGCAGTTTAAGTGACTAAAACTTTGAAAGAACTTTCAGACATGTGGTTAATAAGGGAATTATTCCGCTTTTAGTTTTGTTAATTTTACTTCCGTGAACTGCAATGACTAATGTTCTTCTTGCCTTAGCGGAAAAGAGCAGATGATTTTATCTTCGCTTCACTTCAAGTTATTAGAACAGCTTCTTCTTCTTCTTTTTGTGATAAAGAATATTTCATTTGCGAAATGGCGAGATTTTTTGAATATCACATACTTCAAGAATTATCATAAAATAAAATAACGAAAGAGATGTTTAAAAGATGAGTATTGCAAATGAAGCATATATAACTTATTAACTTATTTTGTACTTTAGCATAAACAAACAATGTGAATATTTATGTTTTGGAAATGGCTATTTAGAGCAACAATTTTAATAGAGTAAGAAATAATTTGAATTACTTTCATTTTTATTGATTCTCGAAGAAATATGCTATAACTTATAAATAAATATATTTTTAAATATTAAATAATTAAAAATTTAAAAGTAAGGTTTTTTTATATCTGTACTTAGGAAAATAGATAAATTTTAATTAGAAACATATAAATACTTAACATTTTAAAATTCTGTTTTATAATTAAATTTGTTAATCTTTCCATGAACTCAAAAATTAAATTAGCAATAAAACCAAAAATAAAAATGGAAATACATATAAAAAAATTTAAAAATCCATGCAATAGCGACATAATTTAACAAATTTTTTTGTTAAAAATGAAAAAAGAGTATTATATATGTATATAAAAGTGTATATATAATTAAACTAAATCAGTAATTAAGAAAAATTAAATTAAATTATTTGCGTTTTTATTTTTGTGTGATTTAGATATCTTTTAGTTTGTACAATAACCAACTCATTCAGTCAGTAAATAGTAATTAAATATTAAATTTCAGATGTTTAAAAATTTTATGCATACTAACAAATACTAATTTATAGTAAACATAATGTCATGCATATAAATTAAAAACAATAATTTCGTATATATTAAAAACAATAATTGATCAAACAATTAATAATAAATTTAAGTAATAATTTTTTATCAACAAACAGTTCAAAACAGTGTAATATTTATAAATTTTACACTTTTGTTTGAATATCATAATAAAATAAGTTTTGATATGAGATATAAAATAACATAAAAACAAAAAAAATATTTTTAAATTTTTTTCATAATTTAGTTTAAGTTTCGAGCATTCATTCCAAGTATTACAACAGCGCCATCTGGAAAATATCTGCATCCTTGATCACGTTATTTGTAGCTACCCAAGTCCGAAAGGAAGTGGTAAAAGATTAAATATTTCTGAGAAATTTCGATTTACGCAATTTGTTTGAAACCTTGATGTTTTCTTTAAAAACAGATGCATGCTTATATAGGATAATGGTTTTTTAATTTATTATTCTTTTTCGAGGAAAGGGTGGGATAATGTGATATGATTTTCGAGATTCCACATGCAAAAAAATTAAAAATTATGGAAAAAATATTTCCATGAATGATTTGTGCAATTAACTGGATCATTTGTTGCACATTTAGAATTTCTAATGATTTTATTGCTCCATTATTCTATAACAACTCTCGGAAGATAATCCTTTAAATTCTAATTTATTTTAACATATAATATATATAAGCATTTAATTTTACAAAATTATGATGGATTTCTGTCAAAGTTTATACTAGAATACCGATCTTTAAACTTGGCCTATTCTCGAAACCTCTATAGATAATAAGAATATTTAATGGAGTATATTTTCTTCAAATAGAAACGGATATTTCCCCAGAAAAATGTAGAATACTTGTGATGAAAATACTTTCATTTCAATATTCTTTTTATTGATAAAAAAAATAAAAGCTCTTTACATTATGTGCCATCTATTCTTTAAAAATTAATTAATAACATCTGAAGATAATTTCAAATTAACTATTCCTGAATATTTATATGAATTTACTTTGATTTTTTTTTATATATAAATATATGAGATTAAGCGCATTCTTATTTTACACAAAGGATAAAAAAAAAAAACTGAGAAGCTCTATTTTTTCGTATTTTTAGCAAACATTTCACAGATTCATAGATTAAAAGATACAAATCCAATCTGTTCTTGTATTGCTTTCATCATAGTTATTACAATAAAATTGAAAATCATTATCTAATGAAGCTGATGCTGATAATTGATTTACAGCTTTTAATTTGGGAAATAGGATAAATCAGAGCATTTAGGAAATTTGTGCGAATCAGGGATCTTGTGGAACACATAATATCATACATCTATATCTCTGTTCTGTATTGGATCATTAGTTTTGTTGTTCTCACATGTTTCCTTTTTGGCCTGGGGTCCTTCATCCTTGAACGACAAATATGTGGCAATTCAGCATAACCCAGAGTACTTTTAAGTTCTGCAGATCTCAGAATTACCCCACACAATTTTGTATAAACTCTCCCATGAATGACTATATATTTTCCCCCCATTCTCTTCTTCACAAATCAATAGAAGAACAATCAGGCAAATGGATTTATAGTGTCCATTCCTGGTATATATATATATTATATATATATATATATCTTTTGCATGTAACTATGATATCGCGTTTTGGAGAAATATTTCTTAATCTTGGCCAGGGTCGACCGCCCCGATTCCCCCAGCGGAGGCCAATTCTTTTAAGGAGATATGGTTTAATGAATAGCATCCTGGCGGTGGCCAGATTGACGAGACATCATGGATTTTTTATTGATGATCGGCGTAGGGGCGGCGGAGGGATATTGTGAAATTGAACTGTTTAAAAATAAATCGAAACAGGTTGATTTTTTTTCTCACCATACCTTCGTTTTGGGGAGGAATTATTCGACTTTGAAACAGATCATAACGCCATAGAATGACATTTTAAATTGAATTAATTTATATGTTGTGATGGAGGAGGGTGCTTGAAAGTTTCACCATTTCAGAAGATTAATTCCAGGTTCTTTTTTGATGCGACATTTGTGTTACGGCCATTCTGCTTACGCACCTCGCAAAAATGCTGATAATCGTCACAATGAATCTTTTATACAAAATGCGCTCAAATTTGTCATATTCTCCTTCAAGACCATGCGTCTTCACAAATATCAAACTGTCACAGGAGACTGGTTCGGCGATTTTGAAATTCTTCCGATTAGAAAAGATTAAAATTGCTATCCCGTTTGAAACGAAATACAGCGTTTATGATGTTGTATAAATGTATAAAAAATAATTTGAATCGTGTGATTTTATCTGGAGATTTGTTTGGTTTGTCGCTTATCAAAATGATGTGTGACAATATTTGATCAAACAATGAGTGAATATGGAAACAGACGCGGATTTTTTTTTGATGACGGTGTTTATTGGACCGTCGTCCGATAATTCTACCAATAGAACTATTTTCTGCCTGACGGGATTTCGTTGATGTCAACTGGTTTATTTGAAATCATAAGATTCATGAGCGACTATTTCTTGGACAAGCCCTATTTCGGGAACACATGCTTTTTCTTTTTGATGTTTTTCAACTGTCGAAATAAGGAAAGAAACTTTTTGATATTTGCAGCGTATTACTCGTTTTTTATAATACTCAGTAATTGCGTACGAAAAATTTGTTTCCAAATCCCATCTATCGAAATAAACATTTCTTTCCGATATAGGAAATATGTAAAAATGAATGAGAGGGCATAAAAATCTCAAAATCCCCCGATTCCAATGAGAGAGTAAAATCTATTGGTGTGTGATGTTTTCCAGAAACGATTTAATCGAAGGCAAATGCTGCCAAACGCAACGTCCGTCCCACGCCGTCGGTTTTCCGAAATTGGATCCCGGTTCGGAATCCCTTTCTAGCCGTTGTCGCCTCCCTTTTGTCGTTTAAAAAAACAGCTTATGTGTGATTTGATTTGTCACTCTCCCTTTTTGCCATGAAATCTGGCCATACAAGAAATATATATATATATATATATATATATATATATATAGCAGCTTTCTGTTCGATTTTTGCTTGCTGGGTTTCGAGCCCTTCCCTTTTTTATTAATTAGGATAACTACGCGCTATTCACCAAGTCATTCTGTCTTTGTTTTTATCATTTAGCAAACTTTATTCATTTTGTTCCTATTGTTTGCTATAAATTGCTTTGTCTTAATAAAATAATCAGTGATTACATCTAAATAAAGTATTTGAAAAACTCAAATAAGCTTGAAGAAAGTACTGCTTTGAATTTTAACAATTAGAAATAGATCTTCAATTCTTGCTTTAAAAAAAGTACGGTGATCCAAAAGGCTTAAAGCAGTTTAACAGCTCAAGAATTCCAGAGTTAACGGAATTTGCGTTGTGTTTTCTACAGAACCCTAAAGTTAGGGTGGATACTTTTATTTCCGATATCTTCAGAAAATAATCCAAATGGGTTGAAGGATTACAAATTCATTAGTGGAGGATTAAAGAGAATTGTAATTTTCAACGATTTCGGGAGAAAACTCTTGGAATAACTGCTGCCCAGAAAGTTTATTACTTTTTGCATTTTCAAGTTACCAGAAATACTTACGGCATACTGATGTGTGCATTTAGCTTTTTAATGGATATGCCACTTTTTTAAAAGTTTCCGCATTTCGAAAAGAGTCCTTTTGGTAAGGCTCAAGATGTATAAATGGGGTTTATTGAAGGCATTAATAAGTTGGAAGTTTAATAAAATATTTCATTTGATTCTATATGCAGAAATAGCTTTTATTGCACAATCTTTTGGAAATAGATTAACTGTTAGCATATTTCGTTTTTAAGTTAAGCCTTAAATTTATGGAATAAAATATTTAAATTTAATTGGAACTTTTGCTTTTATATATGTTTTTGGCGGAAGATTTTTTTTTATTATAAAATGAAATTTTTTAATAACTTTAGAATTCTAAATACGAATTCTGATAATAGCAATAGTCTGTACCTTATTTTATTTTACAAATTCCGAACATTTGTCCCTAAACCATTAGTTTACTGGTTCTCAGTACTTTTTGACCATGCCCTGATACCGAAAGAAAAGGCATCTCAATTATTTAAATGCTCAAAAGTCATAGGCCGACTAGGATCACTTGAGAAACACAATTTGGGAAATTTACCACTCAATTCTATAGAGGTGGTCATGTAAACTATCATGACCAGTCAAACTTCTAAATAGAGCCACCGCTGTCTTTTTTGGAAAACTTGGAATAGCTCTCTCTTCCCAGAATTATCCATCTCTTATCTACAGAGCGTTGAATCTATCTTGTAAGAATTTTCTTAAGGGTCAGGATTAACAAAATAAGTTAATCGTATGAGAAATGAAAGTGGTCGATTAATGCGTTGCTCTATCAAGGTTCCTTTCTTAGCCAGTATATCAGCTTTTTCGTTTGTCCATAATACAACAGTGGGGCTAAAATCCACTGGAAAGAATTTTGTGTGCCAGTGTCTTAAGCAAACGCTTGCAGTCGAAGATTCTTAGGGACCTACTTTCATTATTAAAAGGGTTTGAAGTGCACTCTTGGAGACGGACAATATGACTGCTTTTATAAAGGGGCGTCTACGGATCGACAGTTGGTAAATAGCCACAACAATCCCTTCGATTTCATCATTAAAGAGGCGGTAGTGAGGAGGCCCACATGTAAATAAAATTAGTAGATATTTCTTATCCGGTGTATCAGCTTTTCATTCCCTATAATTCACAGTGGGGTGAAATCCATTGGAAAGAAATTATGTGTGCCAGTGTCTTAAGCAAGTCTTTCATTATAAGATTCTTTGGAAACTCGATTATTCGAAAGAGTTTGAAATGCACTCTTAAAGGTCAGACAATATGATTGATTTTGTAAAAGGCGTGGCTACGGATCGACGGTTGGTGAATAGCCACAGCAATAGCTCGATTTGGCCATCAGGCGGTAGTGAAAGGGCCCACAGTTAAGAAAATAAAATCTAAAAATCTCACTATAGATTCACTTCTTCTATGTATCTACATGCAGAAAATTTTTCATTTTGCCTTTATTGCCCTTATTTTTTTGTTTTTGAATATAAAAAGAATGCATTTTAAATTTATTTACTTCCTAACTTTAACAACATATCTTAAAGTAAAGTTCAATAGCAATCAAAAGTTTGTATTTAAAAATACAAAATCAACAGAAACATATCATTTCTATTTAATGGAATATTTTTAATTAAATATATTGTAAAACTCCATTTATTCTAATTATTCAGATTTTTAAAGAATTTCTCTTTTTCAATTCTAATTACGAGGGCCATTTAGATACGATATTCCTGATAAGCCATTTTCATTTCTTCATCTCTTAATGCCTTGAAAAAAAATCATGTTCCATCTTCCGTCCCTAAAATTTGTTAAGATACCTTTTAGCAAAAATGTAATTTAGTTAAATTCAGACCCAATCTCGCCATCTTTTAAAAGGACATTGTAGTAGTCCTTTAAAATTACGTTCCGTCTTTTACTTTTAATTTCCCGAAAATGACTTTTTATCTGAGTCGAACAAAAAACAAACAAAATTCGAAGAATCAGAAATGAAAACATTCGAAGTTTCCGAAGATATTACGACGCCATGCTTGTCTTTTAATCGTCAGAGAGGCGCGGCTGAAACAGCTCTTTAAATATACAAAAGGTGATAAAAATCACTTCTCTTTATTTTTTTTATTTATTTTTTCCGAAGGCCGTTTTGCCAGAATTTTCGAATCCTCACCCGACCTTTCCGAATGGAGCATCCGCCAATTTGTGCCTCCTATTGGAATTTAACAGCTGTCATTAAAAGGTAGAGGCCTTTTTTTTTTTAATGCCTCCCCTTTTTCCCACACGTCAGTGGGCACCGCCGTTATCATTTCATATCTTCCTAAGACTGATTGAACAGTGCGAATAAATTTGTGGTTGGGAATCTTTTGGGGGTGAGATAACCACAGGTCTCCTTCTTAATGTTCGCGCTTTCTGATTTGATGGTTGTTCTCATTGACTGCGGGTGACCGAAGGCAGAAAGACAGGAGTTTTGAAAATTACTTTCAATTTTTGAGAAATGGCGCAGTAACTTTGACAAAATTTTCGCATTTTGATTTGCGTGTTTATTTTGTTGTTTCTTATGATTAAATAATAAATCCACAAATTTCTCGTCATAAAAAGTGGTCAAACTTTTATCTAGACTTTTTTTGACATTAAACACCTGTAATAGCCAAATAAACTAATTAATTTATTTTTTGAAATATAAACATTGCTTTTATTGATGAATTTTCGATTATTTGGCTATTACAAGGCAAGAGATGGTTTGACCACTTTATGACGGAAAGTATTGGTTTCTGGCTAATCAAAAACAACAAGGCTCGAAACAGGTAAATAAATTTGTCAGCTGCCATTTCTCAAGGGTGAGGCGGAATTTTCAAACCCTGTCTTTCGATCATATCAATGAGCAACCTCAAATCGAAAGCGCGTGCCGATACCGCCCCGAACTTTTATTTTACAACTGTTGTCGATCTTGGAAAGGTATGGGCTGTTGGCATTCGATATTGGAAAAGGGGCATAAAAGGCCTCTACAGCGAGCAGCTGGTAAGTAAGGAAGACAAATATGACGGGCGAAAATTCTAAAGCAGCCTTCGAAGCACAAGAACTCAAGAGGCCTGTCACCTTTTATATTTAAAATGTTTCAACTATAAGCCTCTTGTTGGTGGCATGACATGTGAGATCTGTTTCTGGAACAACTCGAGAATTTTGTTTTTTGTTTGTTCGACTTTCAACAAAAGTCATTTGAGGTAAAGACGGAACATGTTTTGGAGACCTGTGTCAGGTGGCAGGTGCTAACTAAACACATTTGTAAAAGTCTAACTGGAATTTTGGGACGGAAGATGGAACATGATTTTCAAGGCATTGAAGATGAAGAAATGAGAAATGACTTATCAGATATCATGTCTAAGCAAGCCCGCCAATTAAGGTGAAAGGATTCTTAAAATGCGAATAATTAGAAACAATGGAGGACACACAACTATGACACAATTAAAATATTCCATTAAATAGAAGAATGATATGTTTCGTTGATTTTGTATTTTAAATACAAACTTTGTTGCTATGAAACTTTTTACTTTTAAGATATGTTGATAGGCCAGGAAGTAAATAGCCAAAATGCATTCACTTTATTTGAAGCAAACAAGGGCACAAAATGAAAAAATTTTGCATCAATTACATGAAGTGTGGTGGACCTTGGGCACATTTGGTACCTTTTGATAGGCTATGTGCTGTGGCTGACAACACTGGCAGTGCATTTCAAACCAACGAAGATCAAAATCGTGAACTTTGCTGTACTTTGGCTTTGTATTTCTTTCCAGTAGTTTCACCCACTGTGTACTGGGGAATGAAAAGCGACCTACCGGATAAGAAAAAGCCTATCTACTAATTTTGACACATAATTTGCTATTGAGAATCGAAGGATTGTTGTGACCTTTGTCGTCCGTAGACATACCCTTTCGCAAAAACGGTCATATTGTCAGATGTAAATCCATAGTAGTCCTAAGATCTTCGACTACAAGCATTTGCTGTAGGGCGCTGACTGCGGGATTTGCGTAAGTTTTCCAAGTGATAATTTACATGATGCTAGAAGGCAATTAAACAAGGCTTTACACATATGGTCCATTTGTTCCCTAGTCGGCATTCATAATTGAGATGCCTTTTTGGGCATGTCAAAGCTACTGGAGGCCAGCAAACTTGTGGTTTAGGAACAAGTATTCAGAGCTATCAAAATAAAATAAGGTACAGATGTAAGCTATTATCAGAATTCCGTATTTAGAATTCACAAGTTGACAAAAGGCTAGATACACTGATGAAAATCTTCCATAAAACGAAAGTTGATGCTAGTATTTTTATTCCGTAAATTTAGCAGCAAAACGAGCTGTGCTAACAGTAATCTATTTAGTGTGCAGTAAAAGCTATTTCACATATAAATCAAATGAAATGACACATTAAACTTCCAACTTATGTGCCTTCAATGTCCCGTTGCCACATCTTGAGCAAGGACTTTCAGATAGAAAAGAGGCTTTTAAAAAGTGAGCATATCCATTAAAAACTAGTACCGTCGGCGCCATAGTATTTCTGGCCAACGTGAAAGTGCGAAACTCTTTTTCTGGGTAACAGTTATTCCCAGGTTTTACTCCCGAAATGGGCCAGTACAATTCTGCTTGTCCTGGCAATCCCAGCACTCCAGCAGACCATTTCTGAGATGAATCGTGATAAGAGAAGATGTCCCGCCTAACTTTGGGTTCTGTAAGCTTACAGAATTCCGCCAGCTACCAGGTGCCCAGGAGCTGTTAAACTGCTGAATATACACTTACAGAGATCTATTTCTGTGTTAAAAATTCAGCGTACTTCCAAGCGATACTTGTGATCACTGTTGTTGAGACAAGGAAAGCAGTATAACAGGCACAATAGAGATAAGGCTGAGTAAAGTTTGCAAATGACAAAGACAGATCCCTCCCTAATTAATAAAGGGGAGGGAATAAGAAAAGCAACTGAATAAAATCCGAAACAGAAGAAACTGCCCCATATATATATATAATAATATATATATATATATATATATTTCTTGTATGGCCAGATTCTGTGGCAAAAGAGTGACAAATCAAATCACACATAAGCCTGTTCACACAAACGACAAGGAAGACAGTTGAACCATGAGTAGGACGTGCATTTGGCGTCGGAAAAGCCTCCTCAACAATTTACTCTTCTCATTGAAATCCGGAGACTGGGCCCCATGCCTACTCATTCGACTTTTACACTGAAGAAATGTTTATTTCTGAAATGAATTTTCGTACTTTGCAATTACTGGTATTATAAAAAGGCTTATTATCTGCAACATGAAAAAAGTTTCTTTTCTATTTCGTTAGGCGGCATGTGTTCACAGTAAGTATTCAGAAAATGATCGCTCATGAAAATCTTGCTGATTTCAAATAGGCTTTCGGTCGGTAGGCTCCCGTCGGGCAGCTACTGACAGTGCCAGAATTATCGGACGACGTCAATAAGCTACCGTAAATCAAAAATCCGCATCTACGCCATTGCTTTCTGATCAAATATTGTCGCACATCATTTGGCAAGGTAACAAATGTAAATCACGCGTTCAAGTATTTTTTCCTACACTTGGCAGCATGCTGTTTCATTTCCAGCGAGACAGCTATTCTTTGTCGGAAGAATTTCAAGCATCACGGAGTTCATTCTCCACTGTGACATTTGATATTTGTGAAGACATGTCTGAAGAGGAATATGACTGGGGCTGGCTTGCATTTTCACCCCGTGATCTGTAAGAACCTGGGAGTGTCTTTGCAGAAATGGTGGCACCCTCCATCTGGCTGCATAAATTAATTCAGTTCTTAAATGTTCTGGTCAGCAATCTGACTGTCGATAATTCCTCCCAGGCAGGCATGGTGAAAGCTTGTTTCGATTGTTGCAAACAGTTCGACTCTCCGCCACCTACCGCCGATCAATAAAAAATCCATGATGTCATCGTCAATCACAACCCCGCCGCCAGGATGCCTTCGTGCTCTCCCTTAGGCCTCCCACCTGAGGAATATGTTAATAAGATTTCAAATATTTCATAAGCACGACACAATGGCACATGCAAAAAAATGTATCTTATAACACTTATGGCTATATATATACCGGGGGAATGTTGCCTAATCCATTTATGATGATTTGAACGTGGGGAATACTGTCATTCATGGGGGAAGTTGCTCCCAAGGTGATATTGAATCTGCACAGGAAAAGTACTCTGAGTTATGCTAATCCTCCCTTATTGACCGTTCAGGAAGGCACCCCAGGTAAGGAAGCATGTGAAACAACAACAATGATCAATGAAGGAACCCTACAGAGAAGATCTATAGATCTTAACGACTCAAACCGCTTCCTGAATTTGATTCATTCTAATGCTGGCTCTATTTCCCCAGATTAAAAGCTGCAAATCAATTGTATCAGTGTGATTTTCAGTTTTTAGCAACAATATGACAATGCAACATCTTGTCTATGAGTCTGTGAGAAACTGTGTTTAGCTACGAGAAGAAGAGCCCGGGACTCACGCACAGTAACAAGAGCAAAAGAATGCGCAATCTCGCTGCTGTTGCTGTATAAAATCAAGAAGCAAATTCATATAAATATTCGGGAAGCATATTAATTTGAAATTATCTTTCGAATGTTATTATTAATTTTTAAAGAATAGACTTTATATTTTGTAATAAAGAGGCTATTGAAATGAGAAATATTTCATCCTGTTATTACATTTTACGAAGTAGCTCCGTTTCTGCGAAATACTCCATTAAATATTCTATTATGGTTTCGAGAATAGGCCCAAAGATCGGCATTGGACAGCCATCATAGCACTGTAAAATTAAATGTATAGCATATTATATGTTAAAAATATAAATTAGAATTCTAAAAGATTATCTTCCGGAGTTATTTCCATAGAGAAATAATGGAGCTGGCATAAAACTCATTAAATTCTAAATGTGCAAGCAAATGATCCAGTTATTTGGAGCGATAAATGGGGACCACCCATAATTTTAATTTTTGCATGAATCTCCTTCTCGAAAAGAATAATGTAAAAACCATTATCTCTCTATAAAACAATGCATCTGTTTCAAAGAAAGGAACATCAGGTTTCGAGCAAATTGCGTAAATCAGCATTTCTCCAGCCCCAATCTTTCAGACTTAGTGGCAATAACGTGATCAGAGGAATCTTCCAGACTTTGCGAGGCAAACTAGAGTATGAATTTTAAAAATATTTTTTGTTTTTATGTTATTTTATCTCATATCAAAAAGCATTTATTATGATATTCAAACAAGAGATGTAAAATTTTATAGAATGTTTTTGAGCTTGTTGACCAAAGAGTAACCCTTAGAACTACATATTAATTGTTTGATCAATTATTATTTTTAACCTTATACAGGTACTCATTTGCTGTAAATGACATCCTGTTACTATATTTGTTGTATGCATAAGGTTTTTGGCGTCTGAAGCAATATTTAATTCCACTTGTTACTGACTGGGCTGAGGTTGG
Source organism: Caerostris extrusa (assembly GCA_021605095.1). Taxonomy (NCBI): domain Eukaryota; kingdom Metazoa; phylum Arthropoda; class Arachnida; order Araneae; family Araneidae; genus Caerostris; species Caerostris extrusa. The sequence goes on from BPLR01016424.1 coordinate 60,601, forward strand.
GGCCATTGCCCCCAGGCCCAAAGCGCAAATCACAAAAATATAAAACCGCAAATGGCCAATTTAATTTTTCTTATTACGATTTAGTTATTATATATATACCTTTTATATATGCATATATAGCTGCTACTTTTATTTAACAAAAAGCTTGTTAGGCTGTGCCAGCCAGCCCGTAGTTTTTAAATTTTATATCTTCCATTTTTATTTGATTTCATTAACAATTTAATTTTTGAGTTCATGGAAAGGTGGCAAAATTTAATTATAAAGCAGAGGTAAAATATTAGTATTTATATGTTTCTGAGTAAGAGCATCTAACTACAAATTTTCCAAAACCTTACTAGAGGCCTTAGTAATATTTAAAAATATATTTATTTATAGTATAACGAGATCAAAATGAGAGAAGTATTCAAATTATTTCTTTTTCTAGTAAAAAATTGTTGCTCAAGCCATTTCCACAGACATAAATATTCACATTGTTATGCAAAGGCAAAATAAATTAATAAGGGTATATATCATCTTTTAAGTACATCTCTTCGTTATTTTATTTTATGATTCTTGATATGTATTCATATTCACAAATAGCTAACATGAAGAGAAAAGTAACAACGACGAATGTCTGCTTCTTTCTTAAGGCAAGAGAACATTGATCATTACACGGTGTCCTGGAGAGTAAAAATTAACAAGGCAAAAGCAGACTTGAGTTTTGTCTCCAAGCTGCACTGCCAATGGTGTCGGCTATTTGTCAAGGTTTGCATTTAGTGAAAATTACAACATACAGTAATCTTGTATTTACTTTCGGATCCAATAAGGAGACTCTGCACGATCAATTACAAATATCTTTTGACCGTATTTGGACTCTTTTTTCTTTTTTTTTTTCTTGTTCTTCATTGACTAAATAAACGTAGTATTCGCTTTTATGTGTTTCTTGCTTTTTTTGCTGTTCCCATTCTTTCCTACTCAAGCACATTATAAATTTTCCCTTTGGGGCAGGGTGCACAAGTGCTTTTACATTTTTGGATATTCGGACACGAGGTTGATTTCTCGCTAAATTTTAAGGTCCTGGCCCTTTTGGTATTTCGAAGGAAATTTTAAAATAGTTAAAGGCTTTTTATTTGTTGCGCCCAGAGTAGGCTTTCAATATTATTTACCACTCAAATTTGTTTCTGCAAATACATTTTCATCTGTTTTTCACATTCAAATATATTTTTACATATTTTGAAAACAAGATTGCAATTCATATATTTTCATTACTACTGCTGTACATCAGTCCCATATAGACTTGTCTCTTCAAGGCCATTTTCAGGTTCGTGGAAGATGAGCACAGCCTGGCATTACCAGATTTATTACAGAGAACTCTGCAAGAGATGAAAATTAGGGCTATTGGAACGAATACGATTCGCCAGAGAATTTCGGGATTCTTGTCTCTTGACTGTCTTTCACCGGGCATCGCCTCCAGATGACACAGTATATCGCGACGGCGTGGTATCCAGGCTCTGAAGTCTCGCTATGAGGCGGAATCTCGGCTGATCTCACGAAGCGTGCCTCTGTCGACTTGTCGGCTTCCTCGCGCTGAACGGGCGAGCAGTCAGCTCGTGATCACCATCGTATAGCCATATTTGTCTGCAGTATTCGACTTGACATTCGACCTGCGACTCATGAAAGATCTCATTCCATGACACTTCGAATATTCATGTGCATTGAATGCAAACATGTGGGATTTATTAGCTGCGTTTTCTAATCAAATACATTCTATATAAGTAACGAAGGCACGAGGAAAAAAAGAGAATGGACCTCCACAGTGCCATAATGTTATTTGATGCTCTTTATAAGTATTTTTATGAGCAATATTTAACCTGAAATAGCACAAACTGAAAATGAGCCCATTTTATGGGCTGACCGTAACTGGCAATGAAGAGAACTTTTATTACATATACAAATTTAACAATGTCTCAATTTGCATTCAACAGGCCACATGGGTATTTATTTCAAGTATCGAAAACATAAATTTGATAAGTTGCATTGCTATTATTTTACGTGAACGCATGTTCATTGACTAGGTATTTTTATATGAATGCCTTATTAGGCATTGTAAATAAAGCTGATGAAACTCGTATATTTTATTATAATAAGCTTGACGATGTTTATTACTTGTTTGCACAGCAATATTGACCATGTTTTGTATATCGTGCATTGCTTTTCATGGCTCAAGCACAAGTCTTGATAAATAATATCACATTTTGAGGCTACAACCAATGTGGATTATAGAAATGATGTTAATAAATGAAAATTAATCGGGGGGCTTCTTTACATCAATGTGAAAATCGTCTGTGTGTGGAAGCATCGTGGCTTAGATAAATATTTTTTCTATTATTAAAAATAAATATTCTATACCAATTGATAAAAATTAACTATGAACATCATAGATAATTGTAAACTGTAATGCCTATTAATTTAAAAGAAGATGAGATCTATATATTTAATTTAAAAGAGGTATCAAGGTTCTCAGGCCTACGTATCTTCTTTTTCCTTTTATAAACATGTCCTCGACTATGTTTTCGTGATCCTTGGGTACATCACATTCCAGCTAGTCTGTATTTTGACCCGCATCTTTGAGTATGACTGACTGACTCCTTCTAAGAATTAATGTTTTTAAACAGCCACTCATTTTGCATTCTCTCTCCCAGCTGCTGGCCAAGCCGAGGTGAGCTTCAGGCAGAGGCACGGCCATGGCCGCTGCTGATTTGCCTCCGAGGAGAAGCCCCGTGTGGCTGAACTCCTGCTTTTGTAAGTGATCAAGGTTTATTTCAAGCGGCTCCTGCATTAATCCGAGAAGGCTGACACGGGCGCTCTGTCTTTAAGCCTGGCCAGCTGGCTGTGACTGACCCACGACATGTTTAATTGTATGTGTGTGATATTTTGCGTATTGTCAGAAGACATTCTCAGCCCCATGCCTGGCCAACCACACTGTGAGCACGGTTGTCCAACTGCACACTGACTGGTTTGTTTTTGAGGGCCTATGTTTACATAAGCGACGTTTTATGTGCACAGAAGCACCACAACCTGATACATAGTTAAGTAATAATTTTCATTTCCACAACAATATATCTGTATGCTCACCCAGGCTGCTAACAGCGGGAACAAATGCAGCGCTGTAAGGGGCTGGCCCAAAGTTTCCCTTCAACTTACACCGAAATATTTTAAGCCGCTTTTTTTGTTATAATCATGAAGAAACTTCACTTCTTATATTTGATTTGATTCTTTCAATTCCTTCAAATGGAGCAGGCACAATGAACAGCGCAATTCCCAAAATTTCCAAATTCAGGCACAGGAGCTACCAACCGTCCAGTTGACGCTGTTCCAAACAAAGCTGACCCAGCCTCATGCAGTGCCCAAAACACGTTTGCTGGCTGAATTTCAAGCAATAAAATTCACTTTCTTCAAATTTCGATAACCCTTCCTGGAGATTCTTCTTTCTTCTGAAAAATTCTACCGAGCACTTTCAATAACTTCCAATTATTTCGACATTGCCACTATTTTTCCCATTATTTCATATTTAATAATGACACCACTGGTATTATTTTACTGATCTGACTACTTGGCGAAGAGATTAAACATTATTTTTTAAATTGTCTTTGTCAGTACTTTTAAGAAGAAAATTATTAAAGAGTCCCTTCAAATGCTGTAAGGCTCATTTATCAAGATAATAAGCTGTAGTAGCTGTGAAGTGAATTCGATGCCAACGATATTTTGAATCAATGACAACATATTTATACGATGAAACCAACTGTAGTATTCCGTGCTTGATTGTTTGGGTACTTGACGAAAAATGACTTCAAATCGTTACTGTTGTATTTGCTATTGTAAGACACGGCGTAAGAATGAGCTGAAAAATCGTGGCTTATTTGGAAATTTTGATGCCATACTATTTCACTTCAATTGGCTCAATGACAGTGGTTCAAGCGACACGAGACTAATTATAGGCATCCTGTGTATATATTGTAACGATTAATAAATATAACGAATTTTATCAATTTCCTATTTCTTGATAAAATGTCTAATTAATATTTTAACTTTTCTTAATAATATGGAGCAAGAATATATTCAAGCTGCTGTTTTCCAATTATGTTTTTAATTTACATAGCATTTTCTGTTTTTTAAAATTGTTTATAATATTAGACGTCCTAAATTCGACGCCCTGCTGAGTTACACAGCCTTACATCGTCGTCAGCAATATTTTTCGTCTTTTTCAGAAAACATTTTATGTTGTTAATAAGGAAGGAAATTTGAAAGTGTTGATTGCAAAAATTTTAAACAGATTTTAAACGCCAAATATTTCTTTTGATGAAAAAATAAGTCAAGTACTAATATATTTTTCTTTTACTCGTCTCAGCACAAATATCAGAATTTATTTTTATTTAAGAATTTTATAAAATATTATTAGCTTCAGAGAGACCTAGGCACATTATAAGGAGCCAGCGCTTTGACACAGC
>BPLR01016425.1:0-32047 GCA_021605095.1 Caerostris extrusa
TTGCTTTTGTCATATCAAAAAGACAGCCAGATATAATACAATGTGTGTCAACTCTGTCTCAATCTTAATGCAATGAGCAAAAATACTACCATGTTAAAATAACAGCACATGAGCGCACAAATATATTGAAAGTAAAAATTAAAGAAAAAGCAATTTATAAGAAGGGCAGATAAATTTCCAAGAACATGCAGAGGTCACCGGGAGCAGAAAGTCAGCGTTCCTAAGATACTAATAAATGCACAGCCAACCGTTGTATCAAGGATAATACATTCATTACTCACATCTCTTTTTTGTAATCGTGGGAGCCAATGTTCATTTGGAAGGCCGGTCTGCAGCGCGCAGCGGTGCAAATCATGATGGATTGCAAGTGGGTGCCGCCGTGCCTTCACATCCCCAAAATTAAAAGTGAAATGGTTAAAGCATTTGCAAGACTTGCCACAAATCAGTCAATATACTATATTTTCTTACAGCCAATGGACTGCCAGGCGATGCCAGCCACGACGCCTGCGTGCAAGCTCCACACTCACCGTTGCCTCCTTGTCACGGTCGTCATACCGAACTGCATTTTTGAGTTGATGGCGCTGCCGCAAAGAGCTCTGAGCGAACACAAAGATTTGTATTCTTCATATTCGGCTAGTTGGTGGAGCACACTGCCAGTACCCAGTGACATGCTATCATACTGTACTGGGTAAGCTGGAGTGGGATCTGGCCTCGCCAAGATGCAACCATTTTTGTTCAGCCACCTCATTATGAATGCCAAGATCCGTGCTGCCACCTGCAAGTCAGGTGTTTTAACTTGATCTCTGGAACGAGTGCCTAACATCAAATCTCCTTAAATATTTGTATTTTTCTGCTATTCGTCAAGCTGTAGCAGTATTGTAGTTTTCGGGCATTGTAAAATAGGTAGAGACCAGACACATGGACACAGCAAGCGCCAGCTATTGAAAGGTGGTCCACATGCCAAGTATCTTCGTAATGTGCTTGAGAATGAGCTCGCTGGGGAATAACGAGAAACACCTCTACGCGCCAATACGGCCAGGTCGACATCACATGGGCATTCCACTGAGCGGTGTACAAATGAAAAAGACCAGACATAGCAAAGTCAACTTCAGGCTGTTGGTTGATAAGAGGTAGCTGCACAACTTCACTTAAACAAAGAAATATGATTTTGTTTAGCTCAAATTAGCAGGCTTGCATCTGCGCACAGTGTAGCATTGTTTCTCTCTTTCAAAGAGCAACCGGCAACCCTTACATTAAAAGAAGTATCTCAGCCAAGTATAGCTGCTACTATTGATCTTCTCTAGACTTTTGATGACGAAAGACAAGATTCACATAATAAATGCAGTAGAGCTTAGAAGGCCTCGATCCCCCAGATCCAGAAAGAATCATCAGTTCCCAGATGATTTAAAGAGGTGAATAAGATATTACACTTTAGTGTATTATATGATTTATGTATTTTTTTATGCCGGAACTGGCTATTGTACTAAATATCTGACTATCGAGCAAGATTGGTAAATACTAACTGCAAATAGAAGTTACACCTCAGCCTGGGGCATCTTTCATCTATCCCGAAAGTTGAATCTTTGTGCCGCTCTCTTTTTTACAAATTAATGAAAAATATTATACTTAGCGGAGCCTAGCAGCCTGCTTTTCACTTCAACCGGTCACGTCGCCCACAGGCCTGGCGGACAGTGACTCCTGGCAGGAAACAGTGTATGTGGATCGTCACCCCGATGTCCAGAATGAACACCGAAGTCCAGAGATCACCAGGTGCCGATGAGAAAATACTGCTGTACAAAGATACATGTGGGATCTTATGATCAGCTGCCGAGCTTAAGTGGTGATTTATAAAAAGGCACAGTATTTGTTTCTCTCGGCATATTTGACACTTGTTAGAAGTCAATAAGTGTTCAAGAAGCAGAAATGAAACAATCATCTGAGTATTAGAAATGAGTGAATGATATTCTTAGGAAAATTTGTTCTGAGAAATGCTTCCTGCAGGATTAAAAGCCCACATGTAAGTTAGCTGAAGAAGGCTCAAATCCCAAATCTTTTTAGATCCTGATGGCAGGAGGCCTGACACAAAGAAAACACCCCAACTTTGCTAAAAGCATGCTTTTTGCAGGAATGTTAATTCGGCCACAATATTGCTGAAATACTTTTTAGTAGGTTTCTCTTTTGTACGTGAGAAATGGAAAGTGCCTGTAAGAAAGGTCTCAGCATAAATGTGCCATTTGCCTTAAATATTGTCGTAATTAACAGATAGCTACCCAGAGATGCCAATCCTCAATTACCATTTACCAAGAAGGGGGTCTCTTGTGCAATACTCTTAAAATTGGTAACAAAGAAGGAAGTTATTTCATTTGTTTGTTTTTGTATTCTGTTCATAATGAGTATTGCTCATCATCAGAAGTTTTCTATAGATGTTCCTAAAATATTTAGGAAAGCCACCACTAACTACAATGCAAATAATTATTGTGTTAAAATAGAGTGGGTTCACATCAGCCTAAGATTAAATATTTCATATATATGAAGCATCGGAAATTTAGCCTTGCATTGAACCACACGATTTGGCGGTTCAGATAACACTTCGATTATCACTATTTTATGGGTACTGTGCTGATGATGATAGCTGAAAATATGAAAAATTTTAGCAATTTATGTATAATAAACTGAATCAATTTTAAATTCCCCAAATATTAAGTCCAATTTCTACTGATAGTACAACTGAAGTTTCATTAGTATCTTTAGAATAATTAAAGCGAATCCAAGAAAAATCCGCAAAATATTTCGTTGTGTTCAAAAGTCGAAAGCCAGTTCTTGTTTATTTGTAATACAGCTGATTCAATAGAAAATTCTCATTTTTAAAAATTTGCTTATATTATGAACAATACTCTTCCTTTAAATAGATATCTGTAATAGTATAATATATCAGAAAGTTTAATAGATTTATCGATGCACACTACTTTTTAGATCACTTTTTTGAGTTCTCAAATAATTTGTATTGTGAAGATCTGGCAAAAATGTTTCATGTTTTATTATCAACAGTTGATGTCGAGTTTAGATACGGTAGCTTTAAAGCAGACGCTTGCAATACAGGGTATGTCAAATTTAAAGGAAATACAATTACAGCATGCTGATATTAAATAGTAAACAGATAATAAAAAAATCAAACAAGATTGGATTACTTGTACCTAAAGCGTGGCATCAGCATGTTTGGTAGAGAAAATTGTAAAGAGTACCACACTGTCCATCCAGAAATTAAAACTTGCGCAGTAGAGACTGTGATGAAAATGCACATAACACTCATTGTAATGAATTTCATAAATATATCAGGAAGATATATCAAGAACATGTATGTAAACATCTATAGTAAAATCCAAAGATGGAAGGGCCAATGGAAGAGCAAAGATTCAGATATGAATTGGCCTGGTATGGTGAAGTATTTGATGATGTTGGGCCACCATTGCCACTTGAAAAATATTTAAAGATTGCTTGAGATTTAATTATAATTTTTTTCTAGATGATGACTCACTCCAAAACAAGAAATAAAAAAGATCACTACCAAAAATATGTTAATAATAACATGCCAGCCAGAAGAGAAAAAGAGCGCCGGAGTTGAAGGCTCGCTGTCTTCAATTCAGATTTACTGCCCGTATAAAAACTTATTGCACAGAGCGGCTTTTGCGACCGTACGCCTTCAAAGGTTATCTGTCGGGGTTCTTTGCTATCGAATCCAGTTCTAAATAAACAAATTAAACTTTATATGAAAGAGTAAATGATAAATAGAAATGATAAAAATGGGATATGAGTTCATTCAGATTATGAAAATGGGCCATCAGCCGATAAAGAATGGCAGCAAGATAAAAGCATTTTGGAGAACTTATTTATACAGTCGTGTAGAAATGGGCAGATGCATCGAAAGAAATAAAATATGAATGAAAAACGAATGTTAGTATGTTGAGCTTATCGAACCATAAATTTCTGATTGGTCAGTCGTCCGTATCCCGAAAATATATAACCAAAATGAATGAACGGCAGGCCTATTTGTAAGTACTCAGCTTCCCAGTAAAATAATCTCAGCCTTACCATATATAGCTTGTTTGTAATTTAACTTTATGTAAATTGCTCAGAAACCATTAGTCGTAATTACAAAAATAGAATCGGTGGTTACCGAAATCGGGAAGAGAGAAATGAAAATGAAGTAGAGAATGTTATATTAAAGATTGGTCAATAGATGATAGGTGTACTTCACCAGAAATAAGTTTAAGAAAGCTTAAAAAGTGAATGATTATGAATATGCATCAAGCCCAAAATTAGCTTCCAAAATTTAATAATTGCTGACTTTTCAGGAACAACCTGTAATCTATGGTTTAATCAAGGATAGGTAAGCATTAAAAATATCAGAGAAACAGAGCACTGAATATATATAAATGTGGTCATGAAACACAAAATGATGACAGCCGTGATGCATTTTATAGTGAACATCCAGGAAAGAAGCCTGTTTAATATAGAATGAGATTTCGATACTCTGCCCTAATAATACAAATTGCCATATTATAATAACTTTTTATCCATAGTTTGGGAAGAGCCCTCTATACGGTCATCTTCAGAAGATGAGCCTCTCTGTTAGGATACCATACTGTTTTCAAAGTTGTCTCCTGGCTCAAGTGCCAATTGTTCAGCCCCCACGGGCTGCCGCTCACTGTATTCGCCGAATGTAATTCACTAAGAATTCGTGTCAACGAAGTGAACAAAACCCCTGTCCATACCAGCCGGGCAGGACTTCTAAAAGTCTACATGTTAAGATCTCATCCCCAGATGCAGCAGAAACACAGAATCGCCATTGAAATGCGTAAATGTGATAATTTTTCAACATGCCATCACATTCACTGCCGAATTAGCATGCACGCCGAGGAGATTATATCCTTTGTGCCTCCCTGATCAGAGGGGAACAGTTTTAGAAACACACCCGATCAAATGAGATCATCGGTAGCCACCGCCATGATGGCTTGCAACAGCAAAATGATCCCTCTAGTTGTTGTGCGGGTAAACATTATACTCCTGAAATTTTTACACACTTTTCATTCAGATTCTACGTTTGTATGATACAGAAGTAGTGAGGCCAGTAGCTTTCTGAACTGCAGTAGATCTCAGCCATGGCAACAGTTGGCGCATCGATATTTGCTAAATTGTCATTCGTTTGCTTCTAATCCTTGTCTGCCTTGCTGTCAGTCCCCATCATTTGGCCAGTTTACAGGTTGGACGGAGAGACTTTTTGTCTTGTGGATACAATCAGATAAAGAGTTGCGCCCCCGCCACTGCTTGTAGTCGATGAAAAATTTTTCTCCGAACACGACGGCTTTCGGTCAGCTGATTTGAGCTTCTTCAATATCAGAAATGCTGTGTTTGGGAAACTGCCAGAGTCGCGCCAGTCCAGGAACATGACAGATTGCTTTTTGTTAAATAATGACATGCCCAGCTTTCAACATTCTCGGTGGATGGTCGAGCTGACAAACATTTCATTGAATAACATTTTCATCTTCAGTATGAAGAGAGGCCTCTAGGCATTTAGATGCTTTGAATTTTGGTCAGCCGTGTTTTTGTTGGAGATTATGCGCCAGGTTATCTGTAATAAATTGGGAAATGTTATTTATGTAATCTATCATTGAAATGAAGCAACATAATAGTAAAGAGTAGCTCAGATTTTGATTTTTGAAATTAAAAATGCATAGTACCAGGAATGAGATTTGCAACTGCTTATAGGCAAGTTTGAAAGAAAAAAAATATGCAAAGGCCTGATATGTAACGGGTCTGAAAATATGCCTATTATATTGAATGATAATAATTTAATATGCCGTTCTGTCACGACAAAGGAGAATAAAGGGGCTAGAATAAAAGACGACAACTAGTTATCAGCCTTCTTAATACAGGATATTTATGCGCCGCATTTATGATAGTTGAACACGAATGCTTGTAGAATGGAAAATATAATCATCTCTTCATAGGCTTCCAGGCCTCTAAATACTTAAACAAAGGGAATTCTGAAATAACCGAATTAATCTGAGTTGTGCAACCCGCTGCATTGGCTTGTTTGCAACGCAGTAATAGTTGCAGAAGGCTTTCAGTGAGCATCTCCTACACGGAAAGAAATGTTTAGAAGTGCTATAAAACAGTTCAGTGCAGATAACGCATTGAAAGAGCCTGGCCGCCAGCCCTCACCTCGACTTGAGCTCACGTCCTAAAAATTAAATATTTGTGAAATCGTCGCTCAGAGGATGTTGGATTAAAACACAAACGTCACCGAACATCAAAGCCAGAGTCTCATTTCCGTGCCTTTTTTTTCGGCCAAAAAATGTAACCCCACAACTTCCGTATTCACATCGCATGATTTCTCTGTCACTTGGGGGATCAGGTTTTGCATTGGGAGAGAGCAGCCGTTTTAGCTGTGCCATAACATACTTTTGTGTGTTATTTCAGCCAAAATAAAAATTTTAATTTAAAAATATTTTTATGATATTCACATTTATATTATTTTAGATTACATTAATAATTCCTTCTTATAATCATATTAGGTTTATATTAAATTTTAGCGTAAAAGAGTTTATATAATCAACGACATCTTTTACTTAATTCCAGACAGGTTTTGCCGACAATTATACCATGCCTGTGTTAAGGTGTCTGCAAACAGCCTTCATATGTCTTACAGAATAAAAGAGAAGAAACATAATATTTCATAGGAGATGTAGCTTGTTTATATTTTCATTGTTTTAGTTTTATCCATGCTTTTATACATATTTTAAGTTTATACAACTTTAAAGAAACGTTCATTGATCATAGGCTTTTTTGCATTTCATCAGTTTGAACTGTTGAATTATATTGATTTATATTGATTGTTTTTGAAAGGTTTTCGCTTTTGCTTGATATTTTACAATATTTGCCGAAGTAAAATTATGATGCATTGAGCAATATTGAATCTTATTTGACATACATCTACAGAAGCCATCGCATTGCAAAGTTTTCTTAGTCTGGTTCTTGGCACATTAAGGTATGATTATAAATTTAAATACACTTCGCCGTATTTATAACGATGCTTCTGACTTTATGTAAACAATTAGTAAATAATTTTTTAATTTTTGATTGACAGGATTTTTTTAAAAATACATCAAAAACAAAGTCAAATTTACTACAGACTGGGGTCTTTTCACCATCATTATTATTACTTACACTCATGTTTTATCATTGGTACTATTTCGTGAAATTATGGGATTATGCTGAAATGATAAATAATTTATATTTGTATTGTATCGCAAGCTATTTGCTTTTAACATATTTGAAGTTTCCTCAAAATTTGACTGTAACTACCATTTTTTCTGAAGTTGTAAACAGTAATGCCAAGAATTAATATTAGACTATATGAAAATACCTTGTAAAAAGAACTAGAAAATGATTGTTACTTCATGGAAAGAAACATAGTTTTAGTCAATTTGTTTTCTCATACTGTCTATAGCAAATCTAAAGATTATTTTTTTCAAAAGGAATCATTTGTTTGTTTGAAGCCTGAGTACTTTTTGTTATTAATTGACTTTTCTGATTTGAGCAATAACAGGCCATGCTACTGGTAAAAGTTGAGGGTTATACTGTTTTTACCCTTTTAATTTTTTTATTTTCCTATGTTTGGGATGTTGCAAAAGTTATTTGAGTTAACTTCTGGGAAAGATAAAGCGTTCAAAAATATTTAAAATAATTTTAAAATAAAAATGCTTGATAAGCATATACTCTCTTACAGGCCTCGTGGGGCACAGTATTCATTTGCATATTTATTCAGAATATTTTTTGATACATTGGGCTTTTTTACATTGTGGGGAAATGCACAAATGCAGTTTAATCTATAATTGATAGAAGCCAAAATGAAGATGCCTATATTGTAAGATTAAATAAAAAGAAAACCAAAAAAACAATGAGAAAACCCTGAGGTCAGATAGCTGCTTTGCTTTAGAGCCATACTTAGCGCCTAGTGTTGTGTTCTCGGCAAAGAAAAGTAAATACTATACCTTCTACGCATTCCACACCTCTTGCGGCCAGAACAAGATTTATTCAGTAAATAATGTATTTGTTTATCTGGCGTAAAATAAATGGTATATTTGTCTGACCGTAGCAGGGCCGAATATATTTATCTGACCGGAATAGCTTAATAATTATCATTTTGAAATGGAAATATGTAGGATAACTGTCCTCATACACACAACATGAAAATCATCAAAATCACTTGTACTTGGTTTCTTGTCAGGAGCAGAAGCAGATTCCATATGTGCTGATATTTTCTGTGGTCTTTAAAAATAAATAAAAACATCACTAATCATGAATATTCGATTAAAAATTTCTGAACATTGTGCAACATTGATATTAGAAACACATGTTATTATTTCTAACTTGGTCTAGTAACCAGATGACATCTCTTCGAATAAAAGCGAATCGAGGAATTCATGACACGGTTTTCTTCGATAAGTCAAATAACTCAGTATTACAGCATTGAATGTTCCTTATGCAAATTAAGTAAAGCCTCATGGGCCACATGAATTAAAATGTGCCTCTCCTTCAGCTGTGGGGCCTTCTTTCTCAATCCTGGGAAGGAAAATTAGAGTTGGGAATTGCAAGCAGAGGTTTGAACATTTATTTTATTAAAATATACAATATTAAATAGAGAAATGTTATAAACCGGAATTATATCACAAATTGCAAGAAAGTTAGAGTTGCACATTGTTATGTGTATACAGAATTTAAACAGCGTCACGTACTAAATTATTTGCTCATATAAAACTTTGATTTTTTCGTTAAAAATAGATTTATATTCAAACTAAAAATTAGCTCTTGAAAAGAATGAGACTAAAGAATTATGATATGAGACATAAAAATGCAAAGCCTTTTTGATTTCCTTACGTAAATGTTTTATAGCTTCCTCACGTCTCTTAAAATAATTTGGCTCCAGGTGCAATGAAATATGCCTCTTTTCAATTCAGCACTTACAAAATAAATGGAGATAGACTCGGTTGACAGAAAGAACATTTTACAGTAAGCACTCATATCATGTTAATGAAATACATTAGCCTGCAAACATGAGATGCCTGCCATTCGATTTGCAGCCACAAAAGTTCTTAAGATTTGCTGATAGGGTTCCACACGCCTCGGGATAAAATTTTTCATTGGGAAACAGACTGCATCTTGTCCTGTTGCATATATAATAGTATTTTAAATGGTTTAATATGTTAACTGTTATTTCTCATACTTTATACGCTGTTTAGGTCAGCTTACAGAATATTTATTAATGCCCCTTAGTTTTTTATGCCATGCCCGTGCTGGCCCTTATACTGTCGTATTATAAAAGTGCTCCAATGCTCAAAAGAGAAAATTTAGATTTTTATAAATTATTTTTGTATGTAAGGAATTTATTTGCGTTGAGGAATTCAATTGACTTTTGCTGTAATACAGAATGAGTGGGGCAGAACGATCTAACTCCAGCCTCATGGGCACAGCTGCAATGAATAGATCAAATTGATAAGGGGCAGTACCATCAGAAACTCTAAAATGAGCACATCAATACATTTGCTAAAGAGCTAATTAATGAAATTTAATACATAATTTTGTGAATTGCGCCTATTTACTCCTTATAACCTTATAATTATATTTCTTCTTACTTGGCCGAATTAGGCTTGAGATCGGGCCCTGGTTTATTTTTAACATGATGTACAAAGGGAGATACCCCACACTTCACACCCTTGTAACATAAGTTAAATATCTTCATATTATGCTTGGTCACAACATTGAAAACAAAGCTTTTAAAGGATAAATTATAACATAATTTTAGTAGTAATATTTATATTTTGCTGACAACTTAAATACTTCACAAATCTATAATTTAAAATTCAACAAAATATAAAATATTACTACTACTTTTAATTTTTGAGTTAAAATTATTAATAATTTATCATAAAAACTGTTTTTCAATGTTAATTGTTACATACGAAAGATATTTAACTTTTTATGTTGTTACAAAGGTGTGAAAGATTGTAGAACATAAAAACGAGACTGTACGTTATGTTAAAAATAAATAAATTTTGATCACAAAATATAATTCAGTAAGTAAGGAAGAATATAAGAATTATATAAGAATTATAAGAATTAAATAAGAATATAATTCACAAAATTATTGTAGTAATAAATTTCATTAATTAATGCTGTAAATGTGTGTGTAAATTTTTTAAAGTTGATGAATTTTTCTTATGCTTATAATTTTGATCTATTCATTGCAGCCCCAGCACCGCAAACTGGTAAGATGTTCCTTATAAAAGAAATCAATTTCTTATTCATATATTACAACCGCAAAAATTATTATGAAATTTATAACCAAAATAAATTCTTACATATAAATAATTTATAAAAATTACAAAGTTTTCTTTGGGGCATTTTAAAGACTTTATAATACAGTATTATAAATTTGCTTTACAATAGACATAGCATAAAAAAAAAAAACTTAAAGGCATTAATAAATATTCTGTAGAAACATTTCGTAACATTTATAGAAACAATATGAGAAATAACTTTAGTTAACATATTAAATTATTTAAATATTTTATATATATGTTAAGTTAAATGATGTTGTCCCAATGAAAGAAATTTTTATCCAGGGGCACAAAGTTATTTAATGGAACCCTTACATCGAAACTAAAAGTGAAATCTTTCACAAATCAAAATTTTGGTAATATAAATCAGATAACGAAACATCTCATAATATGTTTGCAGAATAATATTTCGTTTAATGATATAATTGCCACCTTAAGATGCTTCTATTATTAGTCTATACGTATTTAATTTTTGTAAATTGCTTGAATTGAGAAAAAAATTATTTCACGTACTATAGATTAAATTAATTTTTAAAAAAGTGTGGAAAAAATATAAAACATTTACGTAAAGGAAGTAAAAAAGGCACATTTATGTATATGTGATGTTTGAGTATATTCTACTTTTTAAAATTTAATTTTTAATTTGATCATAAATATTTTAACAGAAAAATCAAAGTTTTATATGAAATTATAAAGGAAGCGATGGGGTAATACGTGACTGAAAGCTGTTTAAAAATTCAATATATACTTACATAACAATGTGCAATACTTATTTTTTATTTTAATTTGTGATATATAATTCCAGTTTTTTTTATAATACATTTATTTAATATTGTATAATTTTTTTAATAAGTATAAAATAAATGTTCAAATCTCTTGCAATTTAACTCTAATTTTTTTTTTCTTCAGTTGAAGAACACCATGGAGGAGGAAGTAAGTAACTCTTTAAATTTTTTTTTTTATTTTAATTCCTTAAAGTTGTTACATGAAATTTTGAATATATGTATAATCTGACCATTTCGCCTAATTCCTTACATAAAAATTCAATGCTGTAAATATAATACTGAGTTGATATTTATTTATCGAAAGAAACTTAAATATTATACTCTGAAATATATAATTCACATATTTATTCAGAGTGCATTATTTTATTATCACAGTTTATAGATTAAGTTAAGAAATAATAACATAGTATTTCTAATATATTATTTTTAATATTTAGAATTTTACAATCAGAGAAAAAAAATTCATAGTTAATAATCGTATACTAGTAATATTTTATAAAAGACCACAGAAAATATCAACATATCGTCTACTTCTCTATATATAATAAGAAATACAAGTACAAATTTAATTTTGATGATTTTCATGTTATTTATTACTTTATAAAAATATGAGACTAATTCAGGATATCCTACATATTTCCATTTCAAAATGGCTCGTTGAAACTAAATATTTCAGTCAGATAAATATATTATTATATACAGTCAGATAAATATATACATTTATTTTACGCCAGATAAATAAATACATTTATTTTACTCCAGATAAATATATTGTTCTGTACTTTTTAAGAAATTATTGGAATGCATCAATAGAACATATAAATATTTACAGAAGATTTTGCTTTTTTAGAGCGCTAAATTATGGCTCTAAAGCAAAAAAACAGCTATGCATTTCAAAAGTTTTTTTTAACAGACAGATTATTTTGTGATTTGTTTTATTATTGTGTACTTTTTTGGGTACCTAATTCATTTTCTTTTATTTAATCTCCAATATAGGCATCTTCGACACAGCTGCAAGCTTCATCAATGGAATTATCTAAATTAAACCATTTGTGCAGTTTACACAAATGTAAAAACTTAATGTATCAAATATTCTGAATAAAACATGCAAATGAATGCTGGTATTTACTTGAATATAACAAGAAATCATATGCTTATCAAACATTTTATTTTTTTAAAATTATTTTAAATATTTTTTGAACGCTTTTATGTAACTTTCAGAAGTTAAAAATTGTTTATTCACACTCAAAAATAAGCTTTTTTTTATAACATAAGAAATCCCAAACATAGGAAAATAAAAAAAATAAAAGGGATTTTTGTTTTCAAAACAATTTGTAAGCGGAATAACTTGGTGCACTTTTTTTAAACATGATTTACAATTATTGTAAATCAGAAAAGTCAATTAATATAAAAGTTACAAACTTTAACAAAACAAATGATTCCTTTCTTGAAAAAATAATCTTTTCGTTACATATAGACGAGAGAAAAAGTATGAAAATAAATTGACTAAACAATAGTATAAAACTATGTTTTTCTTTCCATAGTAACTTAATCATTTTTCCTAATTTTTCCCTAACTGTGGTGATATTTTTCATATAAATGCAATAATGAATTCTTGAATTTATAATTTATAACTTCAAGAAAATTAATTAGTTTAATTTTTTTTTTTTTTTTAATTAAATTTTTGAGGAAGAAAATATTAAATATGTTAAAGCAAATAACTGCGATACAATAAATATAAATTATTTATCTAAAAAAAAAACATGTCCATAGTTTTATATCTCACGAAATAATTAATGAAGTTAAAATACTATGAATTAATAAGTAATAATAATGATTAGAATGAGGTGAAAAGACCAGTCTGTAGTAAATTTTACTGTTTTTGATGTATTTTTAAAAATCGAAAAGCAATTCATATTAATCAAAAAATTAAAAATTTGTTTACTTTAAATTGTTTACATAAAAATTCAAACATCGTTATAAATACTTTTAACGAAATTCTAATTTTATTTAAATTTATAATAATCATACCTTTATAATTAATGTGCCAAATTCCAGACTAAAAGAAACTTGCAATGCAATTAATATAATATAGATGTATATCAAATAAGATTCAATATTGCTTCAATGCATCCATGAATTTTTTACTTCGGTAAATATTGTTAAAATATATCATAAACAAAAGCAAAAAAACCTTCAAAGAACTTTTTCAAGGAAATAACTTAAACATTCTATTATATCTTCATCAATATAAAATCCAATATAAGTCTTTTCAAACGGTTAGACTTGATGGCATTTTAAAATAATCAATGAACGTTTTAACAAAGTTGTAAACTAAAATGTAAATTACCTTCAAAAGCATGGATAAAACAAAACAATAAAATATAAACAAACATCTCCTATGTAGAATGTATGACAAATAACGCTTTTTATACTTTATTCTGTAAGACGTATGAAGACATTTTGCAGACGCAACAACACGCAAACATGAATATGGGTATTATTTCAGCAAAAAGTATGCAATGTATGAAATTAGTAAAGATGTCATTGAATTGTATATAAATTGCTTTTTACGTAAAATTTTAATACGAAATACAAATATGATTATAAATAAAAAGAAATTAATTAAATGTAATCTAAAAATAAATATAAATGTAAGATATCACTAAAAATGGTTTTTTTAAATTAAGAATTTTTTATTTTTATTTTTAATTAACCACTTTAAAATTATGTTATGGCACAAAGCTAAAACGGCACAACGCTCTTCAATCTACACAAAACGGTGTCCCCGAAGTGGCCTTTGAGTTTAGGGAATAGCCAGAAGTCGTGCGATGTGAATACGGTAGTTGTGGAAAGATATGGGTTTCATTTTTGGCGAAAAAGTCACGAATAATAGATGCAATGTGAGCTGGCGTGTTCAGTGTTTTCGGTACCAATCGAGATTTGACGCGTTTTTGGCTGAAAATGGAATTGACAGATCCTTTTGAAATTCCAACATCATCAGCAAGGTTCTAATTATAATTCGACGGTTTACAAACTCCAAATATTTAATTTTTAGGACGTGAGCTTCGTCGGTTGAGGTGGATTGTCAGCCAGAGGGCTCTTCGTCTTCAACGCGTTATCTGCCTTCTTTGAACTGTTTATAGCACTTCTAAACATTTCTTTCCGTTATAGGAATGCTCACTGAAAGCCTTCTGCAATATTCTATACGTTTCCGCAAACAAAATTTAATGCAAGTTCTTTGCTCAATTAATTCAGTTATTTCAAAAAATTCCCTTTATTTAGAAATATTTTTAGAAATTCGAAAATATCAGAAGATGATTATAATTTTTCCATTATTTCATACAAACGTATTCGTGTTCAACTTATCATAAATGCAGCAACATAAATATCTGTATTAAAATTGTCTTTAATTTAATCATCTTTCTTCTTATATCTCCTTTTACACAATCATTATTCAAGAACAGCATATTAAATTATTATCATTCAATATAACTCTATAAACGTCTTACAATTCCATTACATAATCAATTTGCTGCATATTTTTTTCTTTTCAAACTTACCCCATAAAAAGTTTAGTTATAAATCTCATTCCTGAATTTTTATGCATTTTTTTCTTTCAAAAATCCAAATCTAATTTCTCTTTTACTATTATATTCTTCAATTTCAAAATTTATGTGTCATTTATCATGTATTTCTAATTTAATTTTTAAAATGTTTTAGCATAATCTCCAAATAAAACATCTTATTTTATTAAAATTCAAAACTACATATACGCTCATGCCTAAATTTATCTTTACATACCCTAAAATAATGATATTCAATGAAATGTTCAATCAATGTTATCCATGTTTGCAAGGAATGTATGAAAAACAGGCATAATTAGATTTATTTAATAAAAAGCAATCAATGTGTTTCTGGTATGCAAATCGAGGAGTGCAAAGAAACTATCTGAGCGAATTTCTACAAACACAGCGTTTCATTTCAGTGTGTGAGGACTCAAATCAATTTGTTATGTCTTCGAAGTGTCATTTGAAAGAATTTGGAAAGTACGACTCATCGGCCATTTAGAAACAAGGCAGCCAATCACGGAAGTAGCCATATGTCTGATTATTTTAAGACAAAAAGTCTCTCCGTTATGTAAACAATTTTAAAATGATGGAACTCTTGTAAGAAGGCTTGGATAAGGTTCGTAAACGAATGACAATTGCTTTTAAATATCGATATCTAGTATTAACTGTTCGCCGTAACAGAAAGTCTACTTTTCGCCAGTTCAGAGCTTGCAACCGCCACTTTAAATACTGTATCACAGCAAACGGTATAAATAAGTCTGAATGAAAAAGTCTTTATGCTAGAAAGCCAAGGGTATGTGTTTCATTGTCTGCACAACAATAGAGGGATCATTTTATTTGTTGCAAAGAACATCATAACTGAAGTGAACACCATTGGTCTCATTTTGTCTTTACTGGTGAGTCGAGGTTCAGTTTTACAAGTGTTTCTAAAACGTGTTTACATCTAGAGGGAGTCAGGAACACGAAATTATCCCTCGAAAATTATGGAACGTAATAGTTTCGGTAGTGGAGGTGTGATGGCATGGTGAGGAAAAATTATCCACATTTCCACCCTACACATTTTCAATGGCGGTTCTGTGACCGCCCATAGATATAGGGATGGGGTCTTAGAGCTTTATGTAAGACTTTTTAGAAGTCCATATGGATCTGACTTTTTATTTATGGACGAGGATACTTGTTCACTTCGTTGACGAATTCTTGAAAGTGAATACATTCAGCGAATACAGTGGGCAGCGAAGTCTCCTGATCTCAACCCGATAGAGAATTTATGCAAGAGGATGAACAATTGCTCAAAATTGGAAGAGTAAGGGTGCTTTGGAAGAGCAATTGTATGAAGACATCTACCTCTTAGAGAACTAAATGCTCTGAAGACGGCATTGCTAGAAGAGTGGAGCTTAATTTCCCAAACTGTAGTTAACAAAGTTATTACCAATATGAAAACAATTTGTGATATTTGGGGGCAAGTCAGGGGAAATCATATTCTATATTAAATTCGCAAGGCTTCGTTTTTTTTTCCTGAATTATTCTTTTTTTTTTATAAACTCTCTTTGTCACATTTTATTATCATTTTTATTGTTTCATGTTACATTTATATATATTCAGTGCTCTAATTTTTTTTTCTTTGCATTTATTATTTTAATGCTATATATCCTTCCAGACAAATACATAAAATTACAGTTCACAATTTCTGAGAAATCCATGAATTTATGCATGTAAAGATAATTTTGGACTTGAGTGCATATTCGTAATCGTATATCCTTTTTAAATAGCTAAACTTATTTCTGTAGTTGTACAAGTACCTACTATATCATCTATTGATTACAATCTTTATCTCATTTCATACACTCTCTATACTCCCTGTTCTCTCTTACAGTTTCAGTATTACCAGATTCTGTTTTGTAATTACATTTAATAGTTTCTGAATACAATTTACATAAGTTAAATTTTAAACAAATTTCTTTTATATATGGCAAAAACAGGATTAGATAATTTTCTAGGAAGTAGTACTTTTACATCTAAATAAACTATACCGTTTCAGTTCATTTTATTCAGTGTTATATATATATTTTCAGGATACCTTATAGTTTATTAATCAAGAAATTTTATGGTTCGATAAACTCAACATAAATTTAACTTTTTATTCATTTTCATTCATATTTTATTTCTTTCGATTCACATCGCCCTCCTAAAAGCATTTCTACGATTTGTACATCTCTAGGATGTATAAAATAAGTTCTCCAAATGTTTTTATGTATATACTTTATTCTTTTATCGGTATTAAAATTACATTTTCATATCTGAATGAACTCATATCCTACATTTTTTATCATTTTTTTTTTTCTATTTATCATTTTACTTTTTCATATAAGTTTAATTTTGTTTATTTAAGACGGATTCATTGTAAAATTTACGACAAAAGATAACCTTTGAAGTGATTTATTGCAATTCCATAAAAAGCCATCTATTTAATAAGTTTTTTATACAGGCAATAAATCTGAATTGAGAAGACAGCGAGCTAGTTCTTCAATCTATGACGCTTTTAACTTTTTTTTCTCTTCTATTTAAAGCATGTTGTGCAGTAACATTATATTTTTGAGCAGTAGATGTTTTTACATTATTGGTTTTTTGAATTGAATCATCATCTAGAAAAATTGTATTTGTTTAAAAATTTATCTCAAAAGCAATCTTTACAAATGTTTTTCAAATATTTCTTTAATAATTTAACATCATCAAAATTACTTCACCATATCTGAATTAATTCATATCCTGAATCTTTTATCTTGTTATTTATATCTTTGGATTTTTTATATAAATATTTCGCACATGTTTAGTTTTCTTTATTTAATCATATCTTTTATAATATTTATGAAATTCATTACAATGAGAATCTTTAAATATTTATATTGCATTTTCATCACAATTATCTACTTTATAAGTTTTATTTCTAGACAGTTAGTGTGAATCTAGAGCTTCACTCTTTGACTCTCGGAATTTTAATTTTTTCTCTCCTCTACTTAAAACATGCTGAATATGAATATTACGCTTTTAAGATAAATAATCTAATCATGTATTTGATTTTTTATTATATCTGATTTACTGAATAACATCAGCATATATAACAATTGTATTTCCTTTTACAAATTTATCCCTACATATAGCAATACAAACATCTGCTAAAAATACCATATCTAAAAGCTCGATATCAACTGTTATTAAATTTATGAGGAAAACATTTTTTTGCCAGATCTTCTAATACAAAAGTATTTGGAAAATTTCTAAAAAGAATTAATCTAAAATTGATATTATCGATAAATCATATATTAAACTCTGATGTGTTCATATATATGAGTTTATTTTATGATATCTATTTTAAAGGAAGATGATGGTGATCATAATATAGAAAACAAATTTTTTTAAAAGTAAAAATTTTCTATTGAATCGAACGATATTACAAATAAACAAGAATTTGAAATAAGGCTCTAGTTTTAACGAAATATTTTTTTGATTTTTAACAGATTCGCTTGGAAACTTTTGGTATTCCTAAAGATACTAATTGGTTAAAACTTCGAAGACAATACTATCAGTAGAAATTGACTTAATGGCCTAGAATTCAAAAATTGATTCAGTTTGTATACATAGAATTGCAAATTTTTTTCACTGTTTTAACTATCATCTTTAATTACCCTTCTAAAATGAAAATTAAATGATATAATATCGGCTTCTCTGAGGCCACCAAATCGTGTGGTTCGATGCAGAACAAATTTCCATTCAATACCATCTTCATATATATGAAGATATTTAATACTAGGACTGATCTTTTGAATTACTCTATTTTAACCTATGCAATTATTTGCATTATGAGATTACAATTTAGAGCACTTCCCTCTCGTGCATTAAATATTTTTAAGACATCTATAGAAAACTCTGATGATAAATCAGAAACAATCTCAATATGAACCAAATTACTATTTTAAATACAAAACAAATAAATAAGAAATACTCCTTCTTTGTTTACCAATTTTTAAAAAAATTGTGCACACAAATTTACTCTTGAAACATTAAATGAATAATTGAAGTTAACAGCATCTCTGGGTAAACTATCTGTTAATTATGTTGACAATATTTAAAACAAATAACACATTTATGCACAATTTTTCTACAAATTGATTTTCCATCTATAGGCCAGAATTTCTCACGTACATGACACAAAAGAGCAAATACTATTACGTAAAAAATATTTCAATACAAATAATAAGCAATTAACATTCCTGTAAAAGCATGCTTTTAGGCAAAAATTTTAGGGTGTTTTTAATCGAAACTATACTCTTTATTAATCAAACCTCCACCTTCCATCAGGATCTAAAAAAGATTTAAGGTTTAATTTGCTCTTCGAAATAACTTTTTATATTTTTTTAATAGACTTTTAATCACACAGGAAACATTTTCCTCTTGAATAAGTTTTCCTAAAATTCTATCATAATTTTTCATTTCTAATACTTCCATTGGATAACATAATTTAAATGGCAGACACTTGGTATTTCTAATAAATATAAATATGTAGCTTAAAAAATACGTAACTTTTACATAATCATTACTTAAACTCAGCAACTGATTCATAAGGTCCACATATCTTGCAATACAAACAGTATTTTCTCATCAACACTAGACGAATGTCTCAGTTCGGATAATACTCGGCGCGTTCACGAGGGACATGGTTCGGTTGATCCGCATACTGTTCTCCTGCCAGGATCTCTGGTCCTCAACTCACTGTCTATGAGACATTCACTATTCGCAAAACAAGATCAGTAGGGTTCTGATCTGATCTTTATCAATGAAAATCAGACGACAATCGTTGAATTGTTGCTACTCAGTTGGGAACGAAAGCAGAATACTTAAGATACACTAAATTAAAAGCAATAAGTATTTTTTTCATTAGTTTTGCCAAAAAGTGAGCAGCACAAAGTTCAAGTCTCGGGATCGTGAGATATTTGTTTGGTGTAGCTCACAATTTACTAGTTATTAGTTTTACCAATGTCTTGCTCGATGAAGTCAGATATTTAGTACAATAAACTACAGTTCCGAAGCGTCAAAAGTCCTATAAACTCATATAATACACTAAAAAGTGTATTATTATCTTATTCACACTCTTTAAACTCATCTGGAACTGATGATTCTTTCTGGATCTGGGACCAGATCGGGAGCAATATATGTTTAAATACTACATTTGTTATATGAAGATCTTGTCTTTCGACATCATCAAAAGTCTAGAGAGATCAAATAGTGTAGCTATACTTAACAAGATACTTCTTTTAATGTAAAAATTTGCCAGTTCTATGCTTTCTTTGAAAGGAAAGTAATCTCCCTACTGTGCACCAAGATACTATAAGCCTCTTAGTTTCGTTTAATTTCGTAAAATCGTATTTATTTTGTTTAAGTGAAAGTTCAGAGTATTTTTCCAGCTACCTCTTCTTTTATGTATGCCAATAAGTTGACGCTGTAATCTCTTAGTCTTTTTCAATTTTGTACCACTCAGTAGGTCGCCCATGTGATAATCATTTCTTATGGCATGTGTAGCCATTAGGGGGTGTTTCTCGTTATTTCTAGCTAATTGTCTCAAAGTACACATTACAAGATATAGCGCAGTAACAGTTCCATATGTATTGTACTGTGTCTAATTGTTATGTTTTTGGTGTCTCATCTATACCTATTTTTACACAATGCCCGAAGCTACAATATGCTTGTCTTATTGAATATAGAAAAATACAAATATTTAAGGATTTGATATGTTAGACTTCGTTCAGAAAGTCAAGTTTAAAACACACAACTTGATTTGCAGAACAAAGAAGCACAGATCTGTACATTTCATAATAGATAACTGAACAAAAATGGTGCATCTTGGGGTAATATGCAGGTCAGCTAGGCCAACCAAAACATCCTTGCCTCCACACCTATATTCAACTTACCAATTTTGTCTTGATAGATATCACTGGGAGTATAGCAATTGTTTGTCTCCCACCAACCTAAAATATTCTTGAGTCCTATTGAATATAGAAGAATACAAATCTTTATTGTTTTTCACTCAAATTAACATGCGTGCGTACTCAATAAAAATTTTAATTTCAGTGGCGTTACGTGATAGGAACAACTGATTGAACAATGGAATACACAAATTGACGTCGAGTAAACAGCACATCTTAAAATTTCTTGAATCCCATTGAATATAGAAAAATATAAATATTGACTGATTTGTGCTCAAATTAACATAAATGCTTGCTCAATTTCACTTTTAATTTGGGGATGTGGTGTCAGGGGAGCACACAATATTCGACAGCCTGCACACAATCCATCATAAAAATTTTCTGCACAGAATTTATTTGGTGCCTTCCAACTTTGGAACCTTTTTCAACCTTCCAAATGAACTGTGCCCCTTTGACTACAGTTACAAAAAGGAATAGTAATTAATGGATGTAATTGTCCTTTGATATTTAACAGTTGGCTACAATATGCATTTATTAGTATCTTAGGGCTTTTTTTATTATTTGACTTTCACAACCACATTGATCGTATGTTCATTCCAATGGAAATTTGTCTATTTTCTTATAAATTTACCTTTTCTTAATTTTTTTTACTTTAATGTGTTTATTAGCATCATATTATGATATTTTAACATGGTAATTATTTTTTTACTCATTGCATTAAAGATGGATTGAAAGGATTAGGGTTATTTTTTTTTTTATTGTAATATATCTAACAATCTTTTCCGACTCTTCAAATTAAACTTTTACATTTGCTAAACTCTTTCTTAAAAGCAGAAAAAAAAAAAATTGCCTCTTTTTTTCGAATATTATTTCTATCATCAACGTTTCGACCTTCTCGTTTATATCATAAAATTATTATGTTTGCGTCACTTGACATTTAATTGTATGTACAACTGAACTTCAACTACCTTTCTTATATTAAAAGTCAAAAGAATAAATTTATGGTTTTTTAGAAGAAAATTTTATGGATTTAAAATGGACAATGAGTTTCAAGTTTGTTGATTCAGGAATCAATTTTATCATTTATATGTTTGCATGTCATACATCTGTAATTTTTCTGCTAAATATTTTAAGTATAAAAGGTAGTCAGTTATGTCAGGTCTATACACTTGGAATTAAACTGAGTTGCATCCTATATTCTCAAGATGAAAGCAGTCTTCCTTCTCGTTGTTATGGTTGCCATCTTTGCAATGGATAAGATCACTTTTAAAAACTTCACAATATTTTAACATACATCATATTAATGAAATAAACTGTATTTTTCTGATATAAAAGAAATATTACTGTTTTGCTGTTTGTAGAAAAGTAAAACAGAATGTTAGATTTCTGTAAAGATCATCTAACTTAATTTATCTATAAAAATGTGTTGCTGTCTTTGTAAATGAAAACGAAAGCAATCATATATTTAGCTTTTTTTCGATATTGAATTATCATTTGAACAACTAGAATTTCAGAGCTCAATACAAGTTCTTTAAAGTTTTAAGAGATGAATTTTTATTTAATGATAAATTTTTATTTGATGTTTAATTTATTTAAAAGGTAATCATTTTTTTTTTTTTAATTTTTGGACTTATTTACTATATATGCACCTGATTAGTTGTAGGAAGAACATTTGATTTATATTACTTGAGTTTTATTTGATAAAAATTCGTTAAATGTCCTCTGCAAAAGACTTTTATATAGTGCTTTATTTACTCATAAATATGTAAAGATCACATAAATTCTGAAAGACAGCACTTTTTTTTAACTAAAATAAAGAACAATTTTGAAACTTTAGAAACAATTGATGGGGAAGGGTTCAATCCAGCATCTGCTATAAATGTGAAACATTTTAACAGTTTTTTAATAAAATAAATAATTTTTATGTGAATACAATTTTTTTTTGATTAATTTTTTTTTCCTGCAAAATGTCGTACTATTTACAGGATAACTTAAAAAGAGTTTAAGACAAAACCTTGAAATTTATAATTTTTTTTCAATATGATGTGAATTTAATGAAGCAAGTTGGTAATTCTATATACATTTTTTTTTTAAATTACAGTTGTATATGCATTGAATAAGTAATAATTTAGTTACTAATTCTTGAATAATAATACACAATCACATCTAGTTTTACAA
This sequence comes from Caerostris extrusa, assembly GCA_021605095.1. Classification (NCBI taxonomy): domain Eukaryota; kingdom Metazoa; phylum Arthropoda; class Arachnida; order Araneae; family Araneidae; genus Caerostris; species Caerostris extrusa. Next base: position 22,914 of record BPLR01016425.1, read on the forward strand.
TAAATCCAAATACGTGTGAGCCAAGGTGTTTTCTATATTATTTAACAGTAATATATTGATATATTCAAAACAAAATCTTTAGAATGTAAATGTTAAAAGCATAATTTTGTTAATGTTTACTTTATTTTTCTCCTTTTTATAATTTGTTTATAAAAAATATGAGATTTTATCAAAACTGTCTTCGTTTAATACATTCCAGCAGAAAATTTGGATATAGCTGAAAAAAATTTTTTTTTTTGAAAAAAAATCGGAGAATTTGTAAATAACATCGGATACAACAGTCAATATCAATTATCTCAATAACTTATATTACAGTAAACAATGAATAATTGCTTTTTAAAACACATATTTATATCTCAATCAAATGTTTTTACAGTGTTTTGCATGATATTGATAAATTGCTTTAATTGAATTTTAAATATATATATTTTTTTTAGCTATGGCTGGAGTTCACCGTAAGTTCTTTATGTTTAAATATTTTGTAGCAGATATTTTTCTTTCTTTTTATTTACCTGAAAATATATGAGCGTGGAAACAGATTTTATATATGTGATAGCTAGAAAAAATTTCGAAGGCTATTTATATAAACTTCAATTTATAATTTCAGTTTTACAGGTTGAAAGAGATTGCCATAAATGCATTAAATGTTGCAACAAAACTAAAAACAAATATTCACTTTGTATAATATCATTGGCAAATTTTATGATGTTGAGGCTATATTAGAACATTACAAAACAGTTATTTCAATAGTATTTTTGGTGCAGATAATTTTTCTTTTTAATTTTCCAGAATCTTTAGCTACAGGCCTTTTTTCAAGGAAATATAAAATTTCTATTCAAACTTAGATTCAGAGTTATCTTTTGTAACATTGATACAAAATGGTTGAATATGAAAAATAAGTGACTTTTTAAGATCAGAAATAATTATTGTATTTTAAAATTTTAATATACAAATATTTTATCTTTGAAAATACCAATGAAAAACTATGAAAATATTTGTCCTAATTTAAATACTAACAATTAAATATTACAAATTAGAGAATAATTATATGAATTGAGTACAAACTGAAAGGCTGCAATATAATAAATAAGAAAATTTGAGTATAAAAGATATATTTGAATATAAAGAATAGATAATTTGAGAATTATTTTTAATCCATTGCTACATAAATAAAATAGCATAATATGTGCAGCCTTTTATTAAAATGAGTATTTAAAACATCGGTTTATTTTTGTTTTTCAGATTACAGAGTTGACAGCCCAGGTAAGAATTGTTTATTCTAATAACAAATTTATACTCTAAAATTCAACAAATATAAACCCATAAAACTACTTTTGATTTTTGAATCAAATTTTTTTATAATTTATTATATTGATTCTAATGTTGAATTATAGAATAATATAAAGCATGTTTGCCACTTTATGGCTTACAAATTTCTAAAAAAATTATGATGATAATATAATTTGGCAGATATAAAATTCTATTTGATTATAAAACTTAAAAAATGTGTGTCAGTTATGTTAAAATTAAATGTAAAATTTGATCAAAAATATAATTCATTCATAAATATATTCATTAATAAAATAAATTATATTCATAATAGCTATACTAATTAGTTATTAAACGTTAAAATGTTTAATGTTTAATGTTTTTAAAAATAATGCTTAATGTTATTAAATGTTAAAATTAATGCGTTTTTTCATATAAATTTATAAATTCAATCTATTCATTGTAGCCCCAGCACCACAAACTGGTAAGATGTTCTTTATAAAAAATTTCGTTTCTTAATTCATATATTTATAAACACAAAAGAAACTTTATAAAGAGTTTTCATCATAGAATAGTATAAATAAAATGAATTCATTGCACAATAATTATTTATAAAAATTACGAGTTTTTTTTAGGAATATGAAGATCTTATAATATTCTCTAAAAAAATTATTTACAATGATAGACATAGCAACAAAACACTTAATGGCGTAAATAAATATTCTTTAGAAATATTTCTCAATATTTTACAGGAAAAAAATATGAGAAATAAATTTATTTAAAATATTAAATTTGTTATATATATTTATTTATATATAAAATTAAATGCTGTTTTTTTTTAGAATAATAGTCTCATATTTTAAAATTTGATGTTTTATTTTTCGTAATTAATTTAATCAATGTAAGCTTACAGAAAACTCTTGTCAATACAAAAGGAAATCTTTCAGAAATGAATAATTTTGAATATATAAAGCTGACTACATTACTTCGAATCACTTATTTACTGAATAACGTTTCATTTTATTACGTAATTACTGTATTTAATTACCATTATTGTTGTAGGTTTATATGGATTTAATTTTTAAAAAGCTATTCCTTTTAGAAAGAAATTTAATTCTAGTACTATTGATTAAAAATTTTTTTTTCCCAATTGTGTGCATAAAACATTTTTTAAAGTTGATAAATTTTTTTAATGTATCCGAAACGTTTGAACATACGTGAATTTAAAATGAAATTTTTAACAAGCGGTTATAACATTTTATTCGATAAATCAAAGTTTGATATGAAATCATAAATGAACAGATTGTCTAATATGTGACAAACTGAATGAAAATAATTTCGTCATATACTAGAATAACAATGCCCAATGCTTATTTTAAGTTCCCTTTATTTATCTTTTATAATCCCTATTCCTATTAAGCAATACATTTCAGTATTTAATTTTATATGATTTTTACAAAAAAAAAGACACAAAATTAAACGTTCAATTGTGTTTGAAGACTAATATTTTCCTTTTTTTTCCAGTTGAACAAGGACACCATGGCGGAAGTAAGGAATTATTTTTGTCTTTAATTTTCTATTTTTTACTTATAAACAGTTATGAGCTGAAAGTCCTTAATTTTTAATTTTAGTTTCTTGTGTTCTTACATATAATCTTTAATGTATTTAATATTTGACCTATTCGTCTAGTTTTATTCCCAAAATATTTACTTCTGTAAAAATTATTATTCAATTGAAGCTACTTCTCTTATGAAATTACTGTACTATTTAAAGTTGGAATAAAAAGTAAACATATAAACATTTAGAAATAATTAATACATTTATTTGTTAACTCATTTAATAAAGTTCAAGTTAAGATATGCAACAAAGGTAATTTTAATTGTAATAGTTTTCTTGTCATTTACTTATTTAAAAATATTAGGCTTCTACAAGATAACTTATATATTTCTTTTTCAAAAGGGTGTTGGTTGTAACTAAATATTTAGTTTTATATCAAATAAATATATTACTCTGTATTTGTATTAAATTCCTGGAATACATGAAGCAAACATAAAATAGATCCTTATATATATTTTTTTGGGAAGTGTTTGCTTTATAACACTAAATTACTGCTCTTAAAAAGCATCAACAATTATACCATTCAAAATTTTAGTTTGATATATTATGTGATTTTCTTTCTTATTATAGCATACATTTTTGGATATTTAATATAATTTTTTTATTTAATTTTTAATATAGGCATCTTCGACACCGCCGCCAGCTTCATCAATGGAATTATCTAAATTGAACCATTTGTGTAAAAACTTAAATCAATAAATGCTTTGAATAAAATATGCAAAACTATATATTTATTCTTAACTTGGTCATAACAAGAAATCATATGCTTATCAAAATTTTATATGGTAATATTTAAATATTTGTGGTAAAATTTTATTTGACAAACAGAAGTTAAAAATACTTCATTCATTCTCAAAAAGTAGTTTTTCAATTACGTAGGATAATAAAAATATAGGAAAATCAAATGTAAAAGAATTTTTTTTCAAAAAATATTTTATACTTATAAATGGAATGTTTTCCAGTACTGATAAATATAATTAATGCTTATTACTATGAAAATTTTAAAGTTTAATAAATATAAGCTAATTTGTTATTAAAAAATGTATTTTTAATTATTTTCTATACTTAAAACTTTCACACTTAAAATTAAAATTTTGCTATTAAATACTGGAAACGGCTGTTTTGCTATCTGTTTATAGTTTTAGAGACTTTGAAGCGTTAGCTTAGAGAAATATTAAGTTATAAGAAAAATAAAAAATATATATAACATTAAAAACCACATAAAATCGAAGAGATTTATTTCATTGCTTCACTATATTGTTTAGTAAATTTAAATATAAATTTAAATCTGGTATTTTATTTAATTGCTTTATATATTTTTCAGTTAACCCTGAATTTTTTTTGCATTTATTTGGTAGGAAAAATATAAAACCTCCACATTCTTCATCTATTAATTCAATAAATTTTTCACAATTTCTTTATTCATTTATAAGATATTTTCTATTCCTTTCAAATTTATATAATTTACTAAGATGTGTAATTTATATAAATTGCGTGAAACATCCAAACCCTTGTGCTGTATATAAATATTCTGGAATTAAATTAATCAATTTCTCATATTCCTTAAAAACTTCAGAAAGTATATGTATATTATAAAAAGTAGAAATTAGAAAGTAGAAAGTATATATATATACTTTTTTACATGTATATCTGGAGACATTAAATGTTTTGTATAATTTGTGGTGCATTGATTTATACATTTTATTTCATTCCTTTATACATTTTATACAAATGTTCCAAGATTAAATTTCAAATGTCATCATCATATTTTTTAAAAGTATTAAAGAAATATTTTTTTTTTTTCTGTCATTTCAAGAGTTCCATGTGTATCACATAAGTAGCTCCATTAGTTTTCATGTATTTATAATTCACTCGTAGAAAAGCAAAAATATCAGAAAATGATTATATTTTTAGACTGAAAGACAATTGCTTGATATTCAAAAGGTACTGAATCAAAATTATCGAAATTTATTCTTTTATAGAACCTAAAATTGTATACTTTATTCATTTTATTTAACTTAATATTTGTACATTTTTGTATTTGAACTTGATTTACATTCACATCTACGTATTTTGTTTCTTCTGACGTTCTTCGAATTTAAGTTCATTTTCACTTTCATAAGTTATTTTAAACCTTGTACTTTTCCACTAAATATTTCATCGGTAAATAAATATCCTTGGCCTATCCAATTTTTTATATAATTATTTGTTTTCTAATTCATCTGCTCATTCATTCAACCTATAACATATTACTACTTCTTTGTTTCATAATCGATACAAATAGTACTATGGGAATAAAAATACAGTGCTTTTCTCCTTTTTTTATCTTTGTATACAATTTTATACTTGTTCAACTAGCAATATAAATAACTTTCATTTGGTTTTACAAATTATTCCTTCTACTTATTTCTACACATGCATACTTCAAGAAAAATATTAAAATATTATCATACAATGTAATTTACCCCCTAATGAATTTAAACAGATTTTGATGTAAATCTTTTCAATTTCAAAATTTAATTTCTTTTTTTTTTTTTTTTTTTTTCTAATTTAACTTTTAAAAGGTTTTAACATATTTTCTAAATAGAATATATGATTTTTGATTAAAATTCCAAATTGCATACTACTGTGTCCAAAAGTAAGACCAATTTTCAATTTAAAATTCCCGGCACTTATGGAATTTCAATTTGATTTTTATTTTTTACGTTCCTGGCGCACTGTCCTAGACATGTGTGTAAAATTTGACATCAAAATAGTCATTAGTGTTTGAGTTACGCTTGGCTTTGTGAGACGCAAAACTGATTCCGGCGATTATTGAAATGTCTAAATTAATTGTGCAAATAACTTGCATTAAATGTTACTTACCGAAACGTATTGAATGTTGCAAAAGCATTCGGTGAGCATTCCTACGTCGGAAAGAAATGTTTAGAAGTGATATAAACAGTTCAAAGAAGGCAGAGAACGCGTTGAAGAAGAAGAGCCCTCTGGCCGACCATCAACCTCAACAGACGAAGCTCAAGTTCAAAACATTAAAGGTTTGGTGCTTGCAAACCGTCAATTCACAATTAGAGACCTTGCTGATGATGATGGAATTTCAAAAGGATCAGTCAATTCCATTTTGGGCTTCAAACTCGTCAAATCTCGATTGGTACCGAAAACACTGAATGCGACAGCTCACACTGCATTGATTCTTCGTGAATTTTTCGCACAAAAATGAAACCCATATCGTTCCACAACCACTGTATTCATTTCGTGCGACTTCTGGCTGCTATCTAAACTCAAAGGAGCACTCCGGGGACAACGTTATGAGTCGATTGAAGAGATTGAACGTGAATCGCCGCGCACTTTGAAGGCCATCCCTGCCGATGACTTTTTAGCATGCATTGAGGATAGGAAAAAAAGTTGGCATAAGTGCATTGTGTCCGGATAGGATTACTTTGAAGGCAACGAAATAAATTTGGAAAAATAAATAAAGAGTTTTTGAAAAAGAAAATTGATCTTACTTTTTGGGTATATGTATTCAAAATCTTGTATCCTTTTATATTAGCTAAATTTATTTCTTTTGTTATCCTATGAAACTTCTTTCATTATTTGTATGATTATATCCTTTATTTCTCATTTCTGAACACTCTTTTACATTTCCTCTTCTCTATTACATTTTCAGTTTTGTCAGATTTTGTTTGTAATTACATTAATAGTTTCCAAATACGATTTACGTAATTAAATAATAATTTTTAATAATAATTTTTAAATAATAATTTTTTAATAAAAATTTTAAATAATATTTTTTTTAATAATTTTTCTATGAGGTAGTATCTTACAATATACCCAATAGAATAATAACCAAAGAATAGATAGGGTGGCCATACATTAATATGTGATATTTTTAATTACAAAAATTATATTAATTTAATTTTTTTTTTTTTATTTCGTATTGTAATTTAGTAGATTCCCATCTTCCACGATAAAAAGTATATCTAGGGTTTAAGGATTTAAAATAACCTCTTTTCCAATTGGGATTCACTTTTTCACTATCAAAATTAAATTCTCATATCTGAATTAATACACATCCTAAATGTTTTATTATTCTATCGACTTTTTATTTTGTTTCATATAAACATTACATACATGTTTAATTGTGTTTATTACGATAGATTCTTTATATCATTCGAAGCATCCATTCCAATGACAATTTTTAAGTTTATATGGGGAGGCAGTCAAATATTTCCCGGAATTTTGTTGTAAATTTGTATTACCATAATATGATTTTTTACTACGCCTATTGATATAATCGTTACTGATTACTACACCTGGGTTTGCTCTTATGTCTAGGAGATTAAGATGCCTTCATCAGAATGGTATACACTGTACTCTCTTCAACCAAAGAAATCACATTATGCCGAATCCAAAACAAAAGTGGTGCTCATTGAATTATGCGTCAACGAATGTGTGGGGTAAGCCATGAATTTGTAGTTAACAGTTAAAATCTCTTTCTACGTGCAAGTTTTGAAAGGACTGAGGGGGAGGTAATCTGATGGATGGTTATATGAGGGATGGTTACTGCATCACGACATTTTTCTCTATCACGCATCGATTGTGTTGCAGACATGTCGATAAGAACATTCCACTAGTCTCCCTGATCCCCTGATTTAGAACCATCGGATTTCTGGTTCTTGCCCAAACTCAAAATGGGCCTCAAAGGTTTTAGCAAAGATGATCTCAAAGGAAACCGTTAGAAATATATCAAAACCAGCGCGAAGGCTGAACTTATCAAGATACCACAACATGACTTTCATCGTTTTTTCCAGCAATGGCAGGAACTGTGGAACAAGTGTGTGTGTTCCGAAGGAAACTACTTTGAAGGTGATTAAGTAAATGTGTACTTATTGTGGTAATAAAGAGTTACAATGAAATTTCCGGAACTTTCTGACTGCCCGTCGTATCACATTTTGATTAAAAAACCATCTACTTTATAAATTTTATATCCTGACAGTGAACATGAAGTTCCATTACATATCTCCTATATTCTTCTTCAGTTTCAAAATTTAGGTTCCATTTATCATTTTTTTAATTTGATTTTAAAAACCCTATTTAACACAATCTCTAAATAAAGCCTCTGATGCTATATTAATAAATTACAAACGTTATATATGGTTAAAATCTTATGTTCTTTTTCAATAGCGAAATTTGTTTCTAAAGTTGTTCAAGTATCTAATAACTCGTTTCATTATTTATAGGATTACATTCTTTATTACCTCATTTCATAACATTCTTTACATTTCCTCTTCTTTCTTACAGCTTCAGTTTTGTCACACTCTGTTTTTATAATTGCATTTAATAATTTCTAAGCAAGTTTTCTATAAACTGAACAACACTTTTTATTTACTATATGGCTGCGCAGGGTAATATATATTTCCATAAGGTTGTACCTTACATCAGATTGAACCGTACAATTTCTTACTGTATATTAGAGGATAAATATCAAATATATTTGTGATGAGTGAACATACATTAAAATATCTACCTTTCTTATTATTTTTCGTTATATATATATTTATTTAATAGATTCACATTTGCCACCACAATTAAGTATCTCTAGGTTTTAACGAGTCTGCAAAAAGCTGGTCAATTGGTTTCAATATCTGAATTAATTCATATTCTGAATCTTTATCTTGTTATTTATCACTTTGATAATTTTTTTTTGCGTTTTTGGTTGTTTTTTTTATGATATTTAGGACATCCATACCAATGACTACCTATATATAAATTTAAAAAATTACCTTTATAAGTGTTATGTCTAGATAGTGAACCTGAGCTAAAGCTTCACTCTCTGACGCTTTTAAATTTAATTTTTTCTCTTCTCAATTTAAAACATGTTTTATATTAATATTATGCTTTTAAGATATCTAATACTATTATTATTTTTTTTATCATATTGATCTTTTGAATAACATCAGCATCTATAACAATCGCATTTTTTTTCAAACAAATATATCTAAATTAATGGCATACCAATACCTGGTAAAGTAGCATAGTTAAAAAGTTCGATATTTGCTATTAAACCAATTGAATGACGGGAAATAATTTTTAAAAACTCTTCTAATTCAAAAGTTTTTAGAAAATCTCTCAAGGGATTCAATGCAAAATTAATAGAACTGATAAATCTCAAATACAGATGTATTCATATAAATGAGTTTATTTCTTTTGATATATTAGTAAAGACAGGTGGTTTTTGATTATGGTATACA